>OX104131.1:36912307-37090110 GCA_944470555.2 Heterobilharzia americana
TTAAGGCGGTGTTATTTCTCCTTTTCTTTCCTCTTTCTTAAGCATGACTTACCTACCTCAACTGAAGCTAACCTTGTATGCAGATGACCTAACAGTATCCATGCTGATCATCTTTTATTCAGATTTTTCTGAGTTTAATAACTTCTTAACCGAAATTGGTCATTGGTTTTTTTTAAATGACTTCACACTCAATCCCTTGAAATATCAGATGGTTAATTTTAGCTTAAAATGTGAACAAGACCTACATAAATTACTTCAGTCCCATGACCCTTGTCCAATAGGTGGCTCTTTCGCAAAGAATGTATCAAGCTTATGTTTTTCTTCTGATCGTTCTTGGTCCCATCATATCTTTACTGATTTCCAGGAGAATCCTTCTCTTCTTCTTTTACATAAGGAAACACAGATTGTCTGGCATAGCTCGGCCTCTACTTTTACGTCTTATTAATTCCTGTGTTTCGCTTATACTTCTAGCATTTATTTCACAGTATTTCGTTGATGTATTTAACAATTAATGATTGAATATTTGTTTAATTGTACTGATTTTAAATTTTTCGCTGCTCGTTGACCAATACAATAATCCTGCTACATACTTCGCGTTACCTGCTGATATTTACACTGTTTGACACAGGTGGATCAGCAGTGTCAAGGATAATAAATAGGCGATAGTGTATCGGGACGCGTATATAAATTTGAAGTCAGATATCAGAGCTCGATATACTTACTTATTGTTCCCCCTAACTCTTTCCTGGACTCCAGAAAAAAGACTATGATGTATTGTGTAGGATTTTCAAGGCTGTTAATAGAGCAGGTGGTACACTACTAACTGTGCTGATAAATGCGGTCGTGGATAGGGATCCGAACTCTTGTAGACTACTGGCTAGAAATATTTTATCTGATAACAAGCATCCTCTGCACCTGCACCTTTCTCAAAGTCTGTTTACTGGCAAGAAGCAAATACATTAGACTCTATACACGAATAATTACACATAAAAATTCAACTATACCACCTTAGCTTGCGTATTGTGTGGAGAAAATCATGTAAGAAATAGTCTTATTAATCAACTTTGCAATGGCGAACACTTATCGTGTCCCTGAAGTCGTGAAACATTTCAATAATCTTGTTATTAATTGCTATGTATCTTTAAACAGCACCATTTTTAATTTATATATTTGAAAAGAGCTGTACAACAGGTAAGCTAATGAAATATCATATGCTGATGATTCTGTACTGTAAACACTGCTTTTAAAACCGTTTTTCTTATCGATCAAGGTTGTTTTTTGGATAAAACTGTTGGGGTTTTGAAGTTGTTGGTTCCTGAAGTACGGCGTTAACGAAAATATTAGGAGAGAACTCTGTAGTTTCAACTGAACACACGACGATGTATTCTTGCATAGCCTACAGTAACTAATATTTACAGTGAAGTGTTGAAACTATCCGAGTATTCGGATTTCGATAGCGTAATTAGAAGACGAAGTTTATCTGAGCAATGTGATGTATTTGCGCAATACATTTCGAACAATCTGATCGGATTTCGATAAAAATATATACAGGGATTTTAAAACCAATGCAACTCACCAAATGATAGAGGACGATCAATCAAAACACTTTAGTATTACCCAATTACATATTAGCCACAAATGTTATTCATATTTTGAGTTTGTAAATCCATCTTGATTCCCTTTTTAACGTTACGTGGCTAATGCTTGATCCTAAGGAATAAATTGTCCCCTCAGGGTGCTATGGAAAGTCATACTCTCTGATACCAAACTGTTAGGGATGCCTATTCCTTAAGAAAAACTAACTTATAATATCTGTATTTTATCAATGTAAAATTTAAACGTTATTTTCGCGCCCTTTTTATGCCGTGCGATGTTACTTATTTTTACCGCAGTTTGGGATACTGAACGGTGATTGGTTCATTTTACAGTTTTAATATTCTATTTTTTCCCTGGCTAAGGCCGTCTAAGGATATATAAACGACTGAGTTTTCAGCTTTGAGATTATTCGGTTGAAGTAAAAATACCTTCGATTCCACCATCTTCTTCTGGTGTCAGCTGAATATCGAGCTGAGAATTCATTGTTCCATCGTTGGTCGTATGGCGTTGGAGCATTGTATCGTTATATATACCATAGATCATAACACAAACATGCAAGGAGAGGGATATCTGACACAGACGATATGCAATGAATTTCATTTATTTCTTCAAGATCCTTTTTTTCAAAGCCTAGATCACCATTGAAAAAGCACTGCTTATTTGTCTTAATTGGGTAGTAAGAACTAAGACGCGAGCAACCTTTATCTATTTTAATTAACTTTTCAAGGACATTTGGTTAGTCGCTGATATTGGAACCTTCTAGTTGATCACCACCCTTGACTCATTCATTCCTCCCAGTCTCTGAATTATACGTGAATAAAGAAGATAACAAATGCAATTTTTGCTCCTCCTGCATAGATCTGAGTGTACCGGTTCTAGTTAGTGCTAATGTCAAATTAAAGTCCATAATTCCGTTCTGGATACAGTACAATTAATAATTCAATAAATCAATACATCTGTATTCAACTGAAGTACTTTAAACAGGGATATATCAAGAGACCATATCATTATGCACTATAATTGTAGATACCATCACACAGCAATATAGTCAATAATCCTTCACGATACACAGCGTTCAATCACCTCAGTTAATATGTACATAAGTTTCTATCGCTTGTTTGCATTTTTCAAGGCTTATTCAACAGTTTTGATTAAGGGTTGGTGTCAGTTGGAGAACAATTGAAAACCTCAGATAAATGGATCTGTTTCACTCTAGTCTGAGACTTCTCAAAGGTGTGCACCATGACTCCCGTGAGTGACCTATGGAGTTAACCCAGTTGGAAGTCAGGCAGATGCCCACTGATGACATTGGATGTTGGTTATAGAATACTACGATTTAACAGAAGTAGGAATATGTGAACCATTGAATTCCAACCTTTTTCGCTGAATAATAGTGCGCTCCCTGCGATATGTGGACTCCGATCCCTTACAGGATAGTGTAGGTGCACACTGCTGCTTAGTTCCGAAATATGATAAAACACCAATGCAATGCCCCTAGGTTCTCAACGTTTCTCTAGTTGATTATAATCCATGATTAAAACTATTTTGAAAACAGTATGTTTGTGTTTATATCCCCAAAAACTATAAAACATGATCCCGGTGACTTTTATTCCTCAGATGACATTTTTTAGAAACGCATAAAGGATTACGCATAGTTCATATCTTTAGTCAACAATTGGTAAAAAGAACAATAAACTAACTGATATTTAATCAGAGATGAACAACATACCAGCAGGTTGAAATTCATTTAAACATGCATCAGGTTGTGATGGTGGCAATGTCTAAAGTAGAGGGGAATAAATTCGCATTGAAAAATAAAAACAAAGGTAAGAGGCTGATTAAATGTACAATTACCACAGCTTTCCTACTTGAGCAATGATAAGTGGTTGAGTGTAATCAGCAATAAACTCTGCTTTACCTAGATTTCGTCTTTGTTGGCACTCATCAGCAAAGTATATCTACAACCCCGAAGGGATTAGATTTCTGCTCAGTGATTCACACTAGCATCATCAAGTGCTGTCGTCACGGACTTTACCACTGAGCTATTCAGGTTCGAGTCTTTGAGGAGCAGCAAATTCCGTTGACGTTGAATATAAATGCCCAGTTGATATATGCTAACAAGTACGAAACTCAGGTCAAGCAATACTTCATACCGATTGCCAACAACCGCCTGATATCAATCAAATAGTTAGCTTGCTAACCATAATAAGAAATGATTGGTAGAATGCAGTCAGTAACATGAAATTGCTTACTCTTCAGTGATTGAACAGTGAATTGAATATATATCTATTAAACAGTAATGATAATTAACTGTGATGAATTAGAATACGGAATAGTTGGTGTATCTTACAACTACTGTTCACTCGGTTTAACTAATCAACACTCACCTTATCTGTCAATTTTCATATAACCATGAAGATGACTTTCAGCTAGTGAGTCATAGGTTCTAACCCCACCCAACTGCCAAGGTTCGAATAGTCTGGTAGTATCATAAGCCCTCACACAATAAGCATTGCTCATTACCCACTGAAGGAATGTGCACAAGGTTGCTGAATGAAGCAGTTGCAGTGTTTTGATAAAAGGTATTTTCGTAGTACTGCTCGCGTTTGGTGAATCATAGTATGAGCAATGTCGAGGTCAGGCTACGAGTACCAGGCAAGTCGACTGATGAGGTTGTGAACCGTTGTTGACTGAGATGGTTTAGACATGTACTGTGCATGCCAAGTCACCATACATGCTACTGGGAGCTGGATTAAATTAAAACACGGTTCAGGGTGGTCAGACGGAGATGTAGCACCAGTTGATAAAGACCCTAACGCTTGGTCTGAGCCGTATGGAGAGATGTCGACTGGTGATCTCGAAATGAAAGGAATCAGTTGTTGAAGACTCCTGGTGACATGGTTGAAAATCAGTCACAACGGCGCACATGTATTCACTCCTTGACGTTTTCAAACGCTTGAATATTTGCACTTAGTTTTATCTTCAGATTGTTTATTCTCTCACACAACTGTACCTACTGTGATATCACTTTAAATCCACCTGTTCTTTGTACACTACTGTGAAGTGCGGTAACTTGAGTCGATATACTCGCATGTGAGGTTCTGCGTTAATTTTGTCAGTCAGAGAATCAGGAAAACCACAGGTGGATGTGTTTGACCTATCTAAACTACAACCAAATTAACTTCCTAAAGTCTAATGCTAGTCAGTAACACTGTTGAATATGCTTGGTCAGTTCCACTTTACCTATTTCAAGTACCAAGTCTTATCAAGCTGTCTAAGTGTATTTGTGTCTTCCACTTACTTTTAACTGATTGACACAATCATTCTCTCTTTTACTGAATTATTATTGTTGTTTCAAACTTATTTTCTCCCTGATTTTTGTGGCCCATTTAGTGACTGATGGTTATTTTCTTTGGCTTTGTTAATAATCAATTGTTGTTTGTTGTTTATATCTACAGTACTGCTACCATAAGAAAAGGAGAGTGAATATTGATGCCCATTGGACTACCAAAATATTGTTTACCACTGCATACAATTGAAATTGAAACATTTGACTGGTAAGAAACAGAAACATACTTACAGACAGTCTACACAAGAATACAACAAAGTAATCAAGCAGAGTTTTCTGCAATGTGATTTCAATTAGCTTAAGGTCTCATTGCAAACATAATCGATAGTGTCATGAGCATTTAAAACTGGATAACTGCATTGGTCACCTAATCAATAACTGATTCATGTGTATAGTCCGGAAGAGCCGGGACTTAATAGTAAGCTATAGGAATCAGTCAACATAATACGATTACCCATGAATGTTTGTGGAAATATTACTTTAGTCTAGGTCGAGCAATTCGACCCTATGTAGTAACAGGAAATCACGAGTATCAAAAGCAACAACTGTTACTCGTTTCACAAGAGGCGGCTATCCCGCCCCGGTGGTCTAGTGGATAACGCCGTGGCGTTTGAAGTGATGGGTACTGAGTTCAAGTCTCAGTAGGAACAACATCGTTCACTGAGAAGGCAGGTATACATCCAGCCGACAAGTCCCATGCAGGACAAAACGCATAACCTGGATTCTACTTCTAGTTAGCAAACAGACATCAACATAATGAGTAAGCAGGCAGTATCGAGTCATCCGCATAGGAGCCTATCTGCTGATAAAGGTGAGCAATTCGACCCTGTTTAGCAATGGAAAATTGTAATTGTTAATGAACAATTACTTTAGTCTTATTAACAGAGTTAAAAAATGATGGCATAGTGAAATTGAACATAATAATTAAAAAAAGTTGCTTCACCTCTTCAATATCCGCTACTGGTACAAGAGTATCATTTTATGAGGAACGGTGGATGTCAATTCTGTACATTGTGTACTTACAGAATCAGCTGATTCATGAGCAACAGAGTCAGATAATGTTGTAACTTGACCATGTACAATAAATTCCATTTGATTTGAATCATTTGCCTGGTTAAAACAACTTTTTGAATCAATTGGATGATTTGGAAAACCTAATTTATGAAAGATAATTATTAATGGGTTACTTTCTTTCATGTTAAAATTTAATCTTATCTTATTTACAAGATTTGACAGAGCTAACATTCAATTTAGAATGGTGGATAAAATTGAATTGAAAACCAATTTACTGATAAGTGAATCGAGTGTTCAAGTCAGCTCCATCTACCGAGGTTTAGGCAGCCAGGTAGTGCCATTAACACCCACAAGTATAATAGGTGTGACTACTTGACTAATGCATGACTAATGCCTCGATTTCACTCAAGATTCATTACTACACATTCGTTTGGCAGTGGCTAGTAGTAAGTGGTGTTTGAAACAATGCACACAGAGTCCTATTCTCAGTGGAAGAGCATTATTATTCACGGAATAAATGCAGGTGCATTCAGCTAATGAGTCCCAAATAAGAAGAAACAAGAGCACCTTTCGGATTCCATTGTTAGTTACCATAGAACAAATCAGAAGGATATGATATTTCGGTATTCCTACTAAACAAAAAAAAATTCAGCTAAGAAGAGAAAACAATCTCTTTAGTATGCAAAATATTAATAATACGCCAACTTACTATACTCAACTTGAGAATTACTTGAATTTTCTATTACATTATCTAGTGTTCCACAGGAAGTCTTTTCATGCATCACTTCATCTTTTTCAATAAAACCGGCTACACTATTATCACATGACTTCATAGGACTTTGACTGGTTTTAATTGGTTGAGAGATTTGTAAAGTTTCTTTATCTACCACTGTTACTTTGGTGTCATAGGAAGAGTTCCCCTGCTTTAAAGGTAATCAAGTGAAAAGATATTAATTACATTGTATAGAATTATAAATACTAATCATGAAAATCAAAAACCACATGCAAATTTATGTTATAGGCTATGGATCACATCTTTTGCATGCTAGAAGTAACCAGCCTGTCATATAACTCTAATGGTATCTTGATGACTTTATACTGCCAGATTTGCCAAGGGCGATGGGACAGTACACAACCATAAGGTCTTGTGTAAGGTCCTTAGATGAGCGTTGTGTGCTATGTGCATGCACCTCAACACGCATGTTATGTGAAGCTGTGGCTTATTGCTCGTGGCAGTTAACTTTCAACCAGTGATGGCGAGATGTGAATAATCAGGTGGTGTTACTAGATCTCACGCGATAGATGTGGTCCACTGCGTAAAGCGTGAAAATGAAAGGGTTGCAGAGAGCTAGTGTACAACACTTATCAGAAAAAAATCTATATGCTCAATCAAACTCTTCCTGGAATTTTTCTTCCCTTTACCTGGCTCAGTAGTCATCTTCTTGTACTATAGAATAATTTGAAGCACATCATTTCAACGAATGGGTTTAGCAGCATACAAACGTTCTTTTGTAACACCTTCACGTATAACAGCTGTGTAAAAGTAGAAGCTCGGGGTGTCATGAATAAAATGCAATCCTTTCTTAGTTGGTTATGTACCATCCGATTCATCATAACCTTGGGTTTTGTTGCATACACTAAACTTGTGATAAATGAATATTTTAGACACTAATGCTGTCTTAGACATCAACCAATTATTTCCTTCGGAGTATTCTCTCAAATGAAGGTTTTTCTACGCTATATTCACAAGTTTAAAGACGAAGACGTACTCCGCACTATAACCGAGGATTTTTTGTCGAATCAGGAACTAAATAAAAAATCAAGCAGGGTATACATGATTTGTAACTGTAAGGCGTTATATTCCAACCAATTCAAAAAGGTTTACAAACAGTTCAGTAAACGGTTCAATCAAGCTCCGTTACACAATCCTAAATGCCCTATCTTTACAATATGTAGCATGGACACAGCATTAAAAAAAACGCAATAGCTGGATCTAAATCTAAATTTAAATGAAATTGTGGGTCAATTTTTGTCGATTCGTCATCTGAACTTAGCCATATAATATCATTATCCCCTTCAGCATCACTAGCATGATTATTCCAAGGATGCTTAAAGTCATCTCGATAATTATTGGTGCGTTATTTGTATTAACAGTTGGCAGCTGAACTGCTACAATGGTAGAAGCAGAACCCGAATTTGAGTGAACTTCTGAACTATCCTCGACTTATTTCTTGTCTAAATTCAACTCGGGAATGAACGCAGGATCATCAGCTTTTCCTGCAATTCAGGAACTGTGTTACATAGTACTGAAGTAGCAAGTGTTTGAACTAACTAACTAAAGGATCGAGAACCAAGGCTTAAAGGTTATTGCAAGTTTATCGAAATGGAATAGCAGTACTAATCTGCAGTAAGGAAATTAAGGAGTGGCTATCGTGACTGACAAGGCTTAATAGGAAAACTCTTTACTCGAACTCACGCAACTGTGGCAGGGCTTATGGAGAGTTGTCATCAAAATCGATGACAACAAGTGGTATCTTGGAGGGATGTCTAGTGTCACCGTCCCCACTTAACTACGTCATAGACGCACTAATGGACATAACCTTAGGTACTTCTGACTTCAAATTCAAGTCATCTAATTTACTTGGACTATGCTGAAGATATTGTTCTACTGGGTGAAGACGTATACAAAATTCAGGGTCTTCTGAAAGTGTTCAGCAAAAATTTGAATATGTTTGGCTGGCGTACGTTTCGCATATCTTAAAAGTAGGGTGACGCTCCAGGATTCATCTGCAACTACTCTTAATCTGAAGATAGGGAATGAAGTGATCAAATGTGTCGACCACTTCATTTACTAGAGGAGTTCAATCAGCTAGAACAGACTGCTTGCTGAGGAAATCTCAGCTTGGATACAGAAGTCTTGTTTGACATTCGCCAACTTGCGTCATCGGTGGCGTCAGTGAGATACCCGACTACCTACAGAAGGACGGCTGTAAGACATAGCCGATCAAAGTAGAAGATATGAAGCGGTTACAGGGTTTCGATCATATGTGTCTTCGTAGAACACCCTGCGTTTGGTGAATCACCACATGAGTAACAGTGAGTTCAGGTGAAGGATACTAAGCAAGACAGGAAAGTTGATTGTTGAGGTAGTGAACCTTAGTCGATTGAGGTGGTTTGGATATGTGTTGCACATGCCAGGCCACCGCCTACCCCGACGTTCCATCCACGCTACGGGAAACTGGATTAAAAGACGGTACCAGTGGATGAAGTTCCTGACGGTTGGTTGAGGCGTGTGAGGTGATGTAGACTACCTGGTTGGAGTCCGTAGGATGAAAGGAATCAGTGGTTGAAGACTCCTGGTGACATGGCTGAAAATCGGTAACAATGGAGCAAATGTTTGCATTAACCTTTATCTTCAGATTGCTTATTCTCTCACACAATTTAGTTTACTTTGATATCACTCTTTTTTAAATATCCAGGTTGTTTTTCTCGGTTACGATCACCATTCCAATACTGAACATCCCATATGGTTGAACTATTTCCACTTTTTCACTTCACAAGCATTCGTTTAACGAGTATGTTTCAAATTATATTCAGAGTACAGCGAAAATGTTCAATGTTATAACAGTTTGTATAAAACATTTACATGGTCGTCAGACTAATCATATAATGGTTGGTTATGCGGTGATAGTGTTAATAAATATCTCAGTTCACTTCGCAGTTTTAGTTGCTGACTGAAATTATTATTATTATTATTATTTGTCCCTTGGGTTCCTAATGGAATATACGGCTTCAGTAGCACGTCTCCAGCGCACTCTGTTCTCTGAAATCTTTTGAACTTGGCTCCACGACAGCCCAGAAGATCTCATTTTCTCCTAGCACGATCTCCTCCATGTCACCGTCAGTTGGGACGCCTAACTTGTCGCTTCCCATCTGGGTTCCACTAGAGTGTTGACTGAAATATGCTACATAAATTATAAAGACATTTCAATTAAAGAATAAGTGTTTTCGTCGCATTAAATACATCAGTTCCATTGAAAAAAAAACAAAGCTTACTGTTGATAACTGTACACTCCTATCTGTTCTGAATCCAACCAAAGTTGGAAGACGGCTAAAAAACAACTGAATCATTGATGCTAGACACAATTCTGCAGTTCTTCTCAGTAAGTCACTCAACTTTGGCTCAAAGCATATACGAAAACAACTCTGTAGGATTTCGCGAATAGCTCGGTCCGAAACAAGAGTTCCAGCGGGAACAAGTAACAGTGTTCGCAATAAATGCAAAACTTTCATCAATACGACCTATAGATGATGTAAGGGAAAGAGGATTTGCTATTTTAGAAAACAATGGACTGATATTACGTAACGAACACTTTGTACATTCACTAATGCATTAGCGTAGAAAAAAATTATTGAAGAATATTTTGCTATTATTGTATTCAATCAAAGATACAATTTTTTCACAAATCAAAATTGGTCCTCGACTCTTTACAACCTGCAACACATAAGACTATGTGTGCGCAAATTAATGAATTGACCTATGAGTCACATCACATACCAGACATTCCCAAGTGGTTATTCAATGTGCATAGAAGACTCAACATCTTGTCAGCGCCTTGACCTAACAGGAGTGCGTCATCTCCTGCGACGAAGTGAGTCAATGTAAAGTCAGAAGACGAGACGGAGACAAGTCTAACTGAAAATGAACAGAGTGAAGATTCTTGACTAACACCAACCCAATTGCTACTATACTATAGGCTATAACAAATCTATGGATATTCCAATATACAGAGTTTAACAGGGTGATGTACTTGTTCGGCAATTTTTTTCTGTAAGAGATACTGCTATAAGAGCTCTCGATTGACGGAGATAAATACTGCCTTCAGGTCAAGAAATACAGCTGGTTTCGGAAACCAGTTAAGGGTGAAGATTTGGTAAGTATACTCACGGCCAGGTTTGACACCAGTCTGGTTTTCTCAGACCTTTAATTAACCATCTAATTAGTGTAGGAGTTAGAATTTTAAACAATATGTTCATCAAACCGATTCCCTTGTGGTTACCACTAGAGAATTCTTTCATGTCAACTGAGATGGCTTGAACATGTGCTGTGCATGTCAAGCCACCGCCTATTTCGACGTACCACGCAGGCAACGCGAAGCTGGATTCAGGGTGCCCGGATCACGATATGACACCATTCATCAAGTCTCTTACTGTTGGCTCGAGCCATTTTCGAACATGCTGACTGTCTGGTTGGGGTCCCGGAGACGAAAGGAATCATGACATGGCTGAAAATCGGTAACAATGGAGCAGATGTATCCACTCCTTGACATTTTTCAGAGCTTGAATACTTACACTGATCGTTATCTTCAAATTGTTTATTCTTTTACACAACTTTGTCTACTCTGATATCACTCATTCTGTCCATCTGTTTTTTGTGTACTACTGTGAAGTATGATAACTTAAGCCAATGCAGTTGTATACAAGGTTTTACGTTGATTTTATCATTGTCAATCAGTCAGACAGAAAATTCACTTACCTTTTTAGAAAAATGGGATAATGAACAACTGAAACCAGTTAGAAGAAGCTTACATAGATATTTGAAAGTGAGCACATCTAACTTAAATAACAGATGACTTGGACATATTTGCAAGAACACTAAACTTGACAATCGAATTGCATGAAACCCATATTGGAGTTCATATGACTCAAGAGTGAAGTCGATTTCACATACATTTACTACCTATCGGCGTTTTGTTAAAATGGATAGGTAAGTGGCCAAAGCTAACCAATGACAATAAATATTTCGAATATTTACTCTATATGAATTTTCAGACGACCTTTATGTCAACAGCAGAGTCTGATACCGTGATTACCTAAAACAGCTATTTCTTCAATACATGGCTTGGCTATCCACCAAGTATTTGTCGACAGATATGAATAGCTATTTATTAATCTTGAATATGTTTATTCTCTATTATTTTGACTATCCGAGTGAGATACCCACGGTTAAGCAGACTATTATTGATACAGGGTAGTGATTGAAGGGCGAATTAAAATTTGGGCCATGGTGGGATTCGAACCAGTGACCATCGGTTTCCACATCGGTGCTCTACCAACTGAGTTGCAAGATCCGACTGCTGACCAGATTTTTAGTTCACCATCAATCACCAAGGGTTTTTACCCGACTACTGCCATATGAATTTATGACGCGTTACTACCACTTGATCGTACTCACACTGTCTAACCAATCAGGACTTCTCATCCTAATCCAAATCTACTTGAATTAGAGAGAAGGAGCACCATATTATCATTTTAACTATCTGAGTGAGACAGCCGTGGTTTGGCAAACTAGTGCTGGTAGTTGGTGATGATTGCAGGTCAAATGAAAACTGGGGCTGCGGTGGGATTGAAACCGTAGTCGGGTCTCACAGCTAAGTTGTTAAAGCACAAGATCAGGACCCCGATGGTCGCAAGTTCGAATACCGCCACTGCTCAAATTTTCACTTAACCTTCAATCACCACCCAGTATCTATATTTATTCCTGTTCAGCTCGTCAGAATAAACCAGTTTAATATTACATCTTTGTTTGGCTGTCTTTTTCTTACCTATCTTTCTGTCAAAACTGTTAAAAAAAACGTGAAAACCCAAAGAAAAATACACCGCATCTTCAAGTTTTATACCATAGCAGGTTACACTCTATAAAAAAGATAAGCAATAATCATGAAAACCTTATTTACGCAACACAGCCAACCTCACGTAGGCAGCTTTAAGTGTGTTTGTAAAAAGAAACATTACTGAAAGTTATTAGTGCAATCTCTCTGGGTGTTTCCTTGTAGTGCCTTGTCATAATTCGTGGAAAAAGACTGTTCAGTTCACATTCCAATCCACATCGTGTTAGGGATCCCTATGTCCCTGATATTCCATACTTACAGTTTGTATATATTTGAAATGATTTATTTTGCGCTCTTTTCCCGCGCATGGATCATATTTCGTATGGCCCGCTATTGTTCTGATTGGCTCCTGCCTCTTTAAATGTACTAATTATTCCTTATCTTTTAGGGTTACTGTAACTCTATAAACAGGTTTCGTTTGCGCTCATACACGTTTTCAGTCCGAGATACTATAAACTCATCTGATTTCCAGTCTTTTGATTTCTCTTTACGAATCACTCGGGTTGAATCGTCTCAATCCTCGACTATAAACCGTTAATAGTTTTGTTCGTTCTCACAACTCTGCATCATAACCACATCCTGTCTACTGGAAACACAAACAATTCTTTTACAGCAACAACTTTCTAAATAAACTATTCGGCAAAAATCAGCATGAACAGTAAACGGCATATCATGCACGACTGCATATTGCAAATTGTAATGAAATTTCAAATGTTTGACACGATGCATTCCCTTCATTACTTTATTTTTCTTTTATCTAAATGCTATTTGGAAAAATATCTTGTCAGAGATTTCGTCAGCCACTGAGATCAGTGGAACTCATCAAACTAAGTGAAGTATTTCAAGGAATCAACAACTTTTTATTGTCGAATTGTATGCAATTTGACACTAGTCGCAATTCAAGATTTTTATTTAGCGTATCTGAAGTTACAGATCAGCCATTTCGCGTCCTGGATTTTAGAGTTGAATCACGAGTTCTGTAAAACAGTGTGATGTAAAAATATCCAGCTTTCCAAGCTTTCTGAGTCGAATTCTCGGGAAACAGTCCTATCTGCCGATAATAAAATCATGAACGCAACACATACACACTTACCAAACCAGTTGATGTGTAAATTTAAAAAAATATTACTTTTAACTAATGGAAACATAAATTATCCTCCACTAAAACTCGGGTAGAGAGCCGTGGATCAGTGGTTTAACGAGATGACTTTCAATCAGTGGGTCACGGGTTAACCCCCCCCTCCATTTATAAGGCTCGGGTAGCCAGGTAGCATTACTAGCCTTCACACAATAGGTGTGGTTCATTGCCTACTGCACGGATGTGCAAAAGGTGGCTGAGAGTGCTTCGTTTGTTTCGTTAACCTTGATTTTAAGAATGCCAACCCCCTAACATGATTTGTCCATCAACTCTGCTTTACTAAACATGTATCAGTACATCAACAACAAAAATTAAGTTCAGATTGCCTTCAGTTAACCTTAACATCGGTAGGCTGGCCTACCAGACCTTCCATTCTGTGAAAGTGACTTATTAACTCCAACTAATAACATTGACCTTAAGAGTAAATTTCAACACCAGTTTAAATCGATTAATTTACGGGAACTAGCATTTTTGAAACTGCATCTGTTGTCATTAAACTAGTTTCAGACAAGGTACTGCGCAGAATATTTCATTTTCATCTCAATAGTAGGAAAAAAAGTCGATCACAACAAACGAGGAAATCAAGACATAATATGGTGCCACTCATCCCGAACTGACATCAGTTGGAGAACCACTGAAAATATGGAAGCACTGGACAGCTGTTTCGTCCCTGCATGGGACGCCTCAGCAGTACGCACGGCTACGGATTCAACTCAGGACCTACAGGTTGCACGGCGAATGCGTTAACCAGTCAGCCGCTGGATCGCAGTTCAAAGGTTCACAATTCTCTACTCTTGTCAATTCGCGATAAAGCGCGACCATCACCCAAGGTCTTCAGTTGGCATTCGCTTCCCTTTCCGCTCGTTGACCCCAGAGGTCACGGTTTTTTACCAGAACTTCGGAATACCCATCTCGAAGTATATTACTAATGAGCACTATACAGTAATGCATTTTGAGATTAATCGGGATTTGTTTTCAAGATAGTACCCATCGTGGACTGACGTCGGTTGCAGAACCATTGAAAACCCAGGAGCACTTGATGGCTGTTTCGTCTCAGCATGATGATCCTCAACAGAACGCACCTACGACCCAGCTGGGGATCTAACTCAGGACCTTCAGCTATCCAGTCCTCCCAGGTTTTCAATGACTCCCCAACTGATATCAGTATGTGGTAAATGCTACCTTAAAAACAAATCCCCACTTACTTTAAAATACAATATAACAAATTTCAACAACTTACCTCTGCTGAGCGTGGATCTGTGCCTACAAAACGAGCTTGAGTGCTAGCGTCAGCAATAGCTTCAACTGCCATAGTGATAGAATTAACCGATCCAGGTCCAGTTAATGGTGATTCATCCAGTTTTCCTGGTAATTCCAAAAGTCCATAAGACAAGAACTTATCCACCGCTGTTAATGCTAGTCCAGTAACCGGGCCCGTTGTATCCTCTGAACGAATAACCTCAAGAAATGGGGTAAGATAAACCAATGGTTCTAATTCGTTAACACCTAAATCAAGAGGTTGAAAAAATGAAAACGTTCATTAAAACATAATTGGTCCGAAACTCAAAGATTAATGAGCCGACAAGCGGATAAAATGCACAACATTTTTAAAAATAGATATCACATCTACTGAATTTCAAACCATCAAAATCCGAAAAGCTACCAGCATAACACAGACATTTAAGACGACGGACCACCAGTTGGTGTATTGGACAGTGATACTACAGTAGTATAGTTCAGGTTTAAAACACTTCTAACAAAAGGAAACACTACATCTGGAATGCTAGCCGACAAATTCACATCACTTGTTCTGCAGCGTATGGAAAGACATTTGAAAAGAACTAGACTGCCTGTACTGACTCGGATTATACAATTTTGGGAAGTGACTTTTACTACAGTACAATATCAAACAAATGTATGTGCTCGTTTCAAGAAGGCATTTCACAAAAGCTATCCAGTTCACAAGCGAAAACCAAAAAAGTCAATCCTGCTCATTCCTACAATGTTACTTCAAGTAACTCGGTGGGTATTTAATAAGGGAGTACAAAAGTACTACTCCGACCCCATTAAAAACCAGGTTGTTAGGAAGTCTCTGACTGTTGGTTTAAGCCATGTAGGACGATGCAGACTAGGTGGTTGGGGTCCACGGGACAAGAAGAACCAGTGGTTGGAGACCCTAGGTGATATGGTTCAGAACCGAAGTCAGTGGCGCAGATGTATACACACATTATCCTCATCTTAACAACGCTATACCGAATCTCACTATTTTGTCATTCCTCTTTCCTTTCTTCTCGTACTTTATATTTCTTTTGACTGCATTCACTTATCTTCATCCTTCACCTCACTACCTTTTTACTTGATGTGCTGATATGAGGTGTGGCAACTCGGACCGTTACGCAGTAATGCCTGGTCCTACGTTGATAATGATGATGATGTTAGGAAAATGAAGTACAGCAACAGAAAAATGGTTAGTATCTCTTCTAAGAGCTGTGATCACCAGTCACAAACATGGAAGAAAAATAATACTTATGAAAATAAACCAATAGTCCCAAGAGACAGGCAAGAAGAAATCAACATAGGACCTCACACACGAGTGCATCGGCTTAAGTTGCCACACTTCACAGAAGTATAAAAAAAAACAGGTGAATAGAATAAAACTGATATCAAAGTAGACAAATCTGTATGAAGGAATAAGTAATTTGAGGATAAAGATTGGTGCAAATGTTAAGCTAATAGAAGACATCAAGCATTACTTCTGCGCTAATGCGGATAATTTCCAGCCATGTCACCAAGACTCTTCAAATACTGATTCCGATCATCCCAAGGACTCAAACCAGGTAGTCTACATCTCCACACACAGCTCAGATCAACAGTCACAGACTTTGTCCGCTGGTGCCAGGTCTTGGTCTGGCCACTCTAAACCCTCTTCCAACTCAATCCAACCCCCCTAGCATGGCACGTCGAAGTAGGTGGGGCTCGGGATGCACAGCACGTGTCTAAGCCACCTTATTTAGACAGGGTTCACAACTTCATCAGTCGACATGCGTATCTTGCCTAGTACCTTTCGCCGGATCTCACCATTGCTCACGCGGTAATTCTAGCAAACGCGAACAATGCTACTGCAATGCCTGTGATCAATACAGTGTGACCGCCTTATGTTTTCCACTTTTTACTGCCATGTCTTACAGTTGTATAACAAGACAGAAGACACTGCACAATTTTGTGAAGTTACAGGAATTGTCAGAAGGAGGAAGTATTGAGAAATACGAGGATTTCCCAGAACACCCCATCATCTGCTTATTAGTACTATTTCTAGTAGTTAAAATGCCATTTAGTTATGATGAAATTTACTTAAGCTGGGATTTACAAATAATCGCATTATTTTACATTACCTTGGTACTTTTATCACTACTATACGGATTACTAAAAATATCTTTTCTCCAACCCGTTGATTACCTTAGTGGTCAATAAATCCATTGGTTTTCGTTATCACGCTTCTTATCTCAATATTAACTCTAAGTGATTAGGAAATTGCTTCAATTTGAGTAATCGACGATCATACCGCACTAGCACGATTTCGATTCATAATGATATGTGACCTTTTCACTAGAAAATGCATGATGTGTCAACCCCACACCCTAACATACACATACATCCAAAACTGATAAGCTGATGACCAATTTTATTAACTCGACTTTGTTTCATCTTTCGGATACTAGTCTGAAAGGTGTCGCAGCTGAGACTAATATCCATATTTCGCGATCTATACATTAGTGATAAAAAAATTAACCATATTTAGTCTAGAAACAATTAAGGGTGTGCACGAAGAACTATAGGGTTATGAAAACATTCGTTATTTGACAACTAGATAAAACCTCTCACCATCGAGAGCACAGGAAAACAGATGATCCAAAGTAAAAAGGTTCACATACACCACGAAAACAGTACAAATGGGGAGCTGAGAGTTAGAAAGATGTAGGAAAACTCATATCAAATTATAAAGAGATGGAAATAGTTAACTGTGTAATAACAACTGTCACAAAATCTTAGTGTAAATCAATACGGTAAAGATATTGAAAGCCACATATATCCGGCTGCCCAGGTTGAAGTAGGTAGAAGGACGTTTGCGAAAAAAATTTAGCGATAAAACTCAGAAACTAAATGAACATTCGTGCATTAGGTAATGAGCTACACCTATTGTATGCAGGCTAACGATATCAACTGGTTGCCTAAACCTCGGTAGGTGGAACTGGGTTGTAAGCTGTGACCTACTGGTAGAAAATCATATCTAAATGAATAAGCAACACCTTCACTAAAGGTATTTGCCTGTGAGACCAACTGCTTGAAAGTTAGTGGAGAAAGCATTGTGAGAAATCACCTTAAACTACTATAAATACCATTTTAGTAAGTTAATTAGAAATGTCACACAATGAAAGTGTCGTTTACTGGATAACGTTTCGGACATAATTTATCGTCCATATGAATATGGACAATAAATTATGTCCGCAACGTTACCGAGTAAATGATATTGCTTTACTGTGTGATATTTCTGGTAAACTGACTAACATGGAATTAAAACCAACTGCAGTAACAAGTTTTATACTCATACTATAAATACTGACTGCTATTGTGAACTAGAATACAGAAGACATCCATCTCATATTTTGAGCACAGATGCTTCAGCCCATAGAGTTATCATGTAACTTTTACACTTTAAGAACAACTTCCACAGAAGAATTCTGTTGGTTTAGGGAGTTGACTTTCAACCACTGGGTCACAGGTTCGAACACCACTCCACCTACCGAGGTTTGGTCGTTCAGGTAGTATCACTGAACTTCATACACTAGGTGTGGCTCATTGCAAAGCGCACAAATGTGACAAAGGTAGTTGAGTGGATTTCAATCCGATTTTTGATTCTGAAACAGTCACCAAAAACATTCTGTGTAACTTAAAATTAGTCACATCTACTCATTCAGTCAAACATATAACATTTTCCCACCTATTCCATCTTCCAAATTCTATACAACGGAGGAAATCTCCAAAGACACTGTGCATCCACGCAAACAACAACTCAACTTTCTGTTGTGTATGGTGCCTTAAGATCAGTGTACAAGTAAACCCGGGAAATATGCAAGAAAAATAATGTTCTCAACCACTTAAAGGCCATTAAAAACAATAAACCTCCAAGAAAACGATATTTTTCTTAGACTTCTCTTGAGGTTCGTTAAGTGTACGTCTTTAATGCTGCCTACCAATCTCTGTGAAATAGTCAACTAAAGTTTTCTAGTTTACTGTATACAATTCTTTCCCTTCACATATTTAAGTAGAGCAAGAACAGCTTTAGCAGAATAGCATAGATCCATCCATCAAAACGTTTAGGATAAACTGGTGCCAGGATTGTTTTGGGTTGTACGCACCTAATGAGAAACCACAAAACTAGTTTATGTCGGGGTGAATCAAATGATCGAAGTAACCACTTGACTGAAACGGTAAAACGTTTTTGTGATATACGGGTTCATGTGGAAGACGTGTCGGTGATCCCGCAATTTATCTAACCCACAGGCTTTTGAATATGCCCCTGAGGTTGCAAAAGTACCAAACCCATAATTTTCCTTCAGTTTTCATTTACTACTCACTGTTGCTTCCATTGAGGTTTCATAGCACACCAAGATTTTGGCTGTTTATGGAAGAATCACTGAAGTTACTTAACCACATATTCCTACTTAGATATAAGTTATATTCATACAAATCTCAGCGTCTTTGAAACAGACGATTCCAACTTTTCGTACAAGCTTTCTGATCAGTAGTAACATTTCACCATCTTAGACACAAGCGTCGAAAACTAGTACTAAACGTGACTGAGACCTTCTGAAAGAGTTCACAGAACAGTTAGTCTTATGATCCTTTCAATGATTAGTCTGACCTATGGGAAAAAATATTTAAAAGCTGAACATCTTTTTATCGTATCATAAAGACAGAAGAGACCTATGCCACACATGGCCTTTAAGAAATAAATTCGGGCCTCACCTATTTTCTTTTATTCTTCCCACTACGAGAACGGTTCAGATGACGTGGTAGGAGTGTACAAAAGTCAAGGATGAACTACGTTGATGCTATGCTGGTTTTCGCGTCAAATAATCAATCTGAGACCGACTGCCGGAAAAGGTGTCCAGGCCACCAACTGACTAGTTAAAAGTACTGGACAAACACAAAGATATACCGGCAACGGAATAACATAGGCTCATAGCCTTCTATCATTAAACCAAAATCCCAATTCTCAACAGGCTTAGTAGCTTTTCAAGTCATTAAAAAATTTACATTAAAATTATACAACCGTAGAACCTGAAAAAGTTATTGAAAAGAATATTCTTTGTAGACTGAAAAGCCCTGAACTATACAGTCAAAAGTCTTCAATAGCCTACCACGGTAATGGATTTATAACCTAGTCAGTTGCATGGCCATTTTCCCGCTGAATAACAAGTAAATCAGAATATCAACCCATGTACCATTGTGTACACACAAATGGTTAAGAGCTTATGAGAGGAAATGTTAATGTAAACTTATTACGAGCATTTTCTTCAAATTACAAGTAATTCCTAAACTACCAAGCTCTTTAACGATCTGAACAACTATATCTACGTCTTCATTTTTGTCTTTTCGAAACTGTTCAAGTTATTTCATGAGTTTATTACTCCTGCATTGGATGACTTAATGTCTTCAATACATTAACAATTGTCTTGAAACTTCTACTGAAAGTTCGAAGCGTAAAATTTACACAGCAAACTACACGACTTCAGAAAGGTTTATTCCTTTAGATCTGAAACATCCGTACACTATTGGCAGAAAATAGCAAGCTCACATTCAAATGACATTTGGAGGGGGGGGAGTGAGGATAAAGCGTGGGGCGAACAGAGCAGAACAGAGGGGAAAACGCGTAGCCAAAAGTTACGTAGCGTTGCATCGCGAACTGCTATTTGTAACTTAAAAGACGTGGGGCAAGGTTTTAAAGAAGGGTGAGTCCTATTCACGTTCAATAAAATGTAAACGACTTGGGAAGTATTTCCTACAATGAATCAATCTTTATCTGTTTTTGGAATGTTTTGTAGTATCCACGATAAAATAGTCTTGATAATGGGATCGATGATTTTCCGGTCTATTTTTGCTAGAAATTTTAAATTAACGAAAGGCAACACATAAAATGGCGTCGCTCCTTGGTTGAAAGTTTATGGTAAGTTATTTCTGAAGAGCTTTCAAAGGCGGAGTTAAGGGCATTTATTATTATGTATTTATGCACTCAGTCACTTGATGCGCGTTCGTGCAGTAAGCTATGAGCTACACCTATTGAGTGAGGGCAAATAACACTGCCTGGCAGCTCGAACCTCAGTAGGTGAGGCAGAGTTTAAATCCGTGACGCAATAGTTGGAAATAAACTGTATACTGCCTAAACCGATGAGCCACCAAGACTCTGAGAACTAATACACGTCCAATAATATACCAGCAGGCCTCCTGAAACAATGCGGATAGAAGCAAGAAAGGTGAAGCCTGACGCAGAGTAAGGTGATGAAGTGAGAGATTAGAATGCTGGGTATCATGAGGGTAAAAGTTGTAGGATACTTTATCTTGCCCCACGTTATTCATGCAACTAGCCCCAACATCCCTTCATTTCGCCTTACAAAGTGCAAACAATGACGATTAGACAGCTAAAAGAATGAATCAGCTGTAAGCAAAATACAGTCCATGGTAAGAAATCTCACTGTGATTCCCTATGGAAGTCAAAATATTCCGGTCAGTGTGATCAACTGGACACCACAACTGGTGGACTGCCAGCATGAAAGCTGTACGAAAAATACTACTGATTGTCATCAGTACGTCTAGGCCATTCACACAGCTCAGAAGTGACCGTTAGCCAGATGTAAACGCCAGACAGCAGTTTCGATAATTTGGGTGCACTCAGACTGGTTTAACTCAGAAGTCTGTATTGCTCAAAACACTTGGATTTCAACTAGCTACTTGAACACATGGGTCACACGTCAGCCCTAAACGAGCAATTGCAAGCCATGCTAACTTGCTCACATCATCTAGGTTTGGCTAGCAAGTACTGCTGATCAGTGTGTGGTCTAGAACTACCTACACCAGTCATTCCATGTCAACCAATTAGGAAAATCAGTGAATAAAAGAGATATTAGGAGGAAAATCCAAGGGTTTAAGTAAAGCGACAACCATATACACTGGTGCCATAATTCAGCATAATCATTCTAAGATCCTAGACTTACTCGTAGCAACATTCAAAATTGATCTCAACTGACTGAAGCTCAGTAGGAGAAGTCTTTTGCTATCATCCTGAAAAACAGCGTTTTCAAAATTAAAAGTTACTATTGCTCACCTGATACATTCTAAAAGAATTTCGGTGGCTACATCGAAGAGCAGTAAGCATGAGAGACACCTCTGACTGTATCATACACAAAGCGTTGGAAGGTGCCATCTCAAACTGGCTTTTTGTCTACTGACATGCGAATTTACGGTACTGGTGGGCCACGTAAACCCAGTTTGGAAAATTTTGAACTTTCCTCCCACTTCGACCTTTGAAGATGGATGTTGTCATTTCAGTCTTCAGTGAAAAGTACGGTAAGATATATGTCTGCTTTAATCTCTGCAGCAATCATCTCCATGATGATCCAGGTTTATCTTGATTACGTTCACCGAGTGACCTCCCTCTTCCGTTCTGTTATGAGTGATCAAGATCGGCAATATGTATGTGCTACATTCATCACGCATACAACCAAAGAAACTCAACGCACACTGAAATCAAAGTAAAGGTTGGTGACTGTTCAGATGTCTTAAAGTTTCATTTGATCAGGACATCAAGCAGTTATGACATCAGACTCGAAATTCCCAACTCCTCTATGGTTTTATTCTACTTCCGTTCTACTCTCAGACGATACGATTAACCATGCTCTTTCACAGTACTGACATGCACTTTTCTGCACCAGTGTTCCCATGATTTCAAAAACTACTGTCCCCAGCTTTACAGGTGACATCAGCATGAAATTGAGGCAGCTTAAAGCTTTAAGGCGGGGGTTTTATTCACGCTGTTCCAGCTTATCAAGCATGTTTAAATTCCAAACTTTGTGTTGCAGAATTAGTGAACGACATTTCTTCGGCTTCTACCTCTGTCCTACTGGAGTACGTTCTAGGTTTGGAATGGTCACAATTGTCTTCCTGGTTCCGAAAAACCTGAAAGGATAAAGATAACCGATTATTAATTAATCGGGTTCCAATGTAGTATTACCCCTGCCGATTCACTGATGATGGAAGGCTTCTCGAGTACAGCCTACCAGTACAACAAGACTCTAGATGTGCATCTAACCTCCTTTGAAGGTATCAGGGCATGAGGCTCTAATGGTCACTGGGGGAAGGGAGTTCGACAGTTAACAAGCTCCAACTGAAACCAGTTAACACGGATCTTTGTACGTGTTCTTTCATGCTCTACTCTTAACGGGTAACCCCCACGGTGGCGTTTCTGACTGAAGCTCAAGAGGAATCCTTTAGGATAAAGGGGATTATGAGCAGTGTGGTACATCACGATCATATCTCCTATGATCCTCCAGTATTGTACTGGATTCAGCTTAAAGGCAACTAAGCTATCTACCGTGACCGAGTCACCTTCTCTGAACTCGTCCTGGGATGCCTGCGTCCTTCTTCGAGTATGTGGACATTGCAAGCGAATTTTTTTCAAGATGAGGGCAAATATGGGGTCCATACACTGTGTGAAAAGAGGAGGCAAACTCCCTAAAGTTCGCGAAAGAAGTCACTGATGTCTGCAAGGCGTCAGTGAATCGAGAGTCCAAGTGTGTCAGTTAAGGCAACCCCCAGATCTTGTTATATGTTTGAGTGACATGTATTTACTTCACCCAGATAGTGAGAACTGGGACTGTTTATATGTTCATCAGCTATCATTATCCCACACTTCTTCGAGTTGAGAGTGAGTAGGTTTTCTGTAGCTCAATTCAGGATTTTCTTAGGGCCCCCCTGGAGGACCGGTATTTCGCTCCACATCTTCAGATCCTCGGCATATAATGGAGAATGAGAATAAAGGGATCCTGGCAGGTCACTGATGAAGGCAAGGAACAGCTGTGGATCCAGAATACAGCCTTGAGACACATCGCTTAGTAGGTGAACCAATAAGACAATGAGGAGCCGACCCCAACTAACTCCAACCTAGTGTGGGAACAGTCTTTCACCCGTATTGGTAATTTTCCGTGTACACCCATGAGCCGAAGTTTCTTACACAGGATATCATGAATTACCGCCATCAAATGCCCTAGAAAAGCCAGGTAAACCTATGTGAACGGGCTCCTTCCGTTCGACTGAGAGAGCCCGGCTATTCCAGGCTGTCACCAGGTTGATGGCCTTCCAGGTAAGAAACCATGTCGATAGACGTTTAAGGTGGAGTTTTTGAGTAAGCAACCATGAAACCAGTCATTTATCATTTCTTCCATGGCCTTTACCATTGAAGAGATCAGTGGGATTGGTCTGTAGTTGGAGGCAAATAGTTTGTTTCCACCTTCACACTTTAGGAAGGCAGCTACCCGTTTCCAATCACAGAGTAACCTGCCCTCCGGAAACCAGTGTCTGTGGAGGTTCGCTAGTGGGGTACCCAAGATGTCGACACACTGATTATTCTCGGGTAAATACCATCAATTCACAAAGACTTATTCGGGGTCGAATTCTCTAAGCTTTCCCTAATCATAGAAGGTTTAAACTCTGAGTGACCTATCCTCCCTATAATAAGGGCGTCCAAAGAATGCGTGGTTGTCCCTCCTAAAAGACAGTTGTTTTGGAATTCCTGGGATAATAAGCTTGCTGCCTCGGAGTTGGTGTGGATAACCTCTAAACTACTGGCGTCCTGAATGCTAAATAGACTGTTAAACTTTTGTTTCATCACTGAGTACAAAATTCTATTATTCCTATTCAGGGTTCTGCACAGCTGCGTCTGGCAGTTTACTCCGTCATTTTTGGCTCCTATCGTACATCTGTTACAGATGTCTTTGAAATCTAATCTGCCAATAGAGCTGCTGGTGGACTCCTGTTAACTTCAGGATGACCGTTTGCTTAGTGTAAGTTTGGGCGTACCTGAATCAAGCCAGAGGGAGTGAAACTTGTCAGTTCTTCGTGGAATAAGAGGGGTGTTGTTATTTATCGTTTAAAGGACTGTGCTCTTCGACAAATCCCATCTGGAGCCCAGATCCGGCAAGTCATAGCAATTTAAACAAATGTAACCTTCCATATCTTTCCGGACCTTTACGAAATCAGTTCTCCTGTGATTCCCGGCTAATGGCCGATCAGGAGCATGTGGCTCAAGTACAGAAACAGATGCGTGATCACTGTGTCTAAGATGGCCAATAATATTTCAGTTGGTTGCCCTGATGAATTGATTTTTAAAAGGTGATAGACGAAATACGCTACCATCCACCTGCAAGCGAGTACGCTGAGAGGTATGCTCAGTCGAGGAGTTTTCCCGTACAAATTCCTGAAAATCTTCTAAAGCACCAGGTGGACTTTCAGTGGTACAGAGTTGAGGGAAGTTTGAATCCCCTATAATGAGAACCTGTGGAAGGTTCAATTCCAGAGCCCCTCTAGTGGATTGCATCAACATCTTATTCAACGTAGCAGTGGCCCCGGGACGGCGATATAAGGCACTTAATGCTACTTCACCGTGCATCTTAGGTGCCAATTCTATGGAGGCAAACCTCATGATCTTTGAAGGAAGAGTAGCTGTAACAGCGACGCCGCCTCCTGAACTCTGTGGTTTATCCTTCCGGATTAGGTTCGGCTCTCCTAAACGACCTTCTTCATCTTTCCTTATCAACAGAAGGAGTGATGTATCTAGTTCTGATGCCCAAATTGATAGTCTGCAGTATGTTGTGGTTCATGTGTTCAGCGGATCGAAACCTAATGCTGTAACGCTGGCCGCCTTAGCAGGCGGGTATGACGAGACATATGAGGTACGAGTTTGTTATTCCCGTGAAAGGGTTTAGGTGGCCTGGCAGTGCGCTTTTGTATTGGAGCCTTTCTGACAGTAAAGTATTCCTCCACGCTATTTGACGAAATACCCTCAAGATTACTCTATTCGCAGTTTTTGTTCAGTTTGACTTCTCGCTTTCTCCCCAAGTGTTTTATGACACAGTGTTTTCCCCAGAGAGGCTGTCAACTGTATATTGACCGGAATGGGTTGTCATGGGAGTGTGGTTCTCTGGTTTCGCAAAGTGAATTGAAAGATTCACGTCAAGATCTACTGAGGGCTGCTTCTCAGGTTATCCTGACAAGTGGTTGCATGTTTTCCTGACACCTAGTGTTCCTCAAGCGCATCTCCCTGCCTTCACAACCGTAGGTGGAAAGGTCCAATTGTTTACAAAATGCTTTCTGCGTTGGAAAAGCGCCCTACCCCTCACAATATTAGCTTCGTTAAAGTTGTCATAGGTTCCAATGATATTCTGAGAATTAATAAACTTCTTAGTCACAAGTGGTGTTAGGGATTTGAAGATTGTTGGGCAAATCGTTATGAAAGCCTACTGCGAAAACGCTTGCAATCACATAAGGCATTCACAATTCCACAGGCTAGTAGGATCTTACTATTTGCAGCCTCTAAGTGTAAGCCGTCAAATACATGGTATGCCATAGCTTCCCGAGACAACGCCAATCATCCTATTACCTTAGTTGATATGAAATACACTAAATTTTCAGCTTTTTGCAATTCACCGCCTTTTACGGTTCTTGGCTGGTAGGATAATAATGGTAATAATAGCTTTACTCTAAAGAATATTCCAAGAATGCAGTGCAGAATTTTTAGCATGTCATATAGCATCGGTTGGACAGCAGCAGCTTATGTGCATTATTATTATTAGTCCCTTGGGCTCCTAATGGAACATAGGGCTCCAGTGAACTGTGTTCTCTGAAATCTTTTGGGCCTGGCTCCACGACAGCCTAGAAGCTCTCATTTCCTTCTCGCACGATCTCCTCCATGTCACCCTCGGCTGGGACGTCCAACTCGTCGCTTACCATGGGGATTCCACTCGAGCAACTGGCCTGACGCGTGATGTCCCCAGTTGGCCTTCTCAGTGTATGCCCAATCCAATCCATCTCCACTTCCTTCCGCACATTTGTTGGGTGATAGGTTCTTGTTTGGTCGGTTGCCAGAGCTCCTTGTTGCTTATTCTTTCTGTCCATCTCAAATGATCTTCAGTTTCGAGTCAGCGTAAGCAGTTGTTGATGAATGTCTGTAGTTTATTGGAAATCCCTTTCGTAACGCGCCAAGTCTCTGCACCATACAGAAGCACTAACTTGGCATTGGTGCTGAAAATCCGGATCTTGTTCCACATGCTGAGTGCAGCGCAGATCTCCACACTGGTTTCAGGCTAATGAACGCCTGTCTTGCTTTTCCGATTCTGATTTTGACATCCTCCTCTGTGCCGTCACCTGTAGTTGAAACAGTGCTTCTTAGATAGGTGAAGGAGGTTACTTCCTTTAAGTTTCTCCCGTTGACGGTGATTGGAGTTTGTTGCTGTTGTTGGAGTTTTTGGTGCGGTGTCTTCATCAGCTCTGTCTTCTCTATATTCACTTGAAGTCCCGTCTTCGCTGCCATGCCTATTCTGACAACTTGTTAGTTTTCGCCTGTAGATCTTCCAGTTTGTGTGACATCAGACACAAGTCATCGGCGAAGTCCAGATCTTCTAGGTTGTTTTCCGCAGTCCAACCAGCGTATCCCCCTCTTCTCGCTCCCCACTGTTTGTTGCATGATGCAGTCCACCACAATCAGGAATATCATGGGGGATAGTAGGCGACCTTGTTTCACTCATGTCTTCACTTCAAAATCATCACTGAGCTTCCCATTGTGAATTACTTGGCATGTGGCGTCTTCATATAGTTGTTGAATGAGGTTGACAAATGTTTGCGGTACTCCGTAGTAATGAGGCAGTTTCCAAATTACCTCTCGGTGGACGCTGCCAAAGGCCTTCCCAAAGTCGATAAAGTTGAGGTGTAGAGTTGACTGTCATTCTATACTCTGTTGTATGATGATGCGAAGCATTGCAATTTGGTCGGCACATGATTTGTGCTTCCCGAAGCCTGCCTGTTCCGGTCGTAGTTTTGAATCCAATGTATCCTTTAGCCTCTCCAGGATGATGCAGCCTGCAACCTGTTCTGCTTCACTTGCCAGTGTGTCGTAGAAGTGTCTTTTGTCTTTCCGTGCACTCTTCTTCACTTCTTTCTCCAGTGTTTTATTCATTGTGCTCAGTTCCTCATGTCGTTGAGCATCCTTGCACTGGTTTATCTTCTGCTTCACTATCCTCCTCTCCTCTCTCAGCTTCCATGTTCCGTCGAGATCCATTCCTCATCTTCTTTCTCCTTCCTTCCTGATGCGGTTATGCAAGTTTCTTTTCACATCTCTTCCAAAGAGTTCCAGTGTTCTTCCATACAGGTTTCTTCAGGGATGTTCCTCGACATCTCCCATTTTGTCTTGATGGCTGGCTGCCGTGAAGATTTCCTTTGTAGTTTCATCGTTCAGTTTCCGAGTGTTGTACTTGAACTGCAGTCTATCACCAACTTCCTTGAAGGCTTTTAATTTGATTTGGAAGGTTCCTTGCACTAGATAGTGAGTTGAATGAATCTACATCTGCTCCTCTTCTTGACCTTGTGTCAAGTAGACTGAGTCTCCATTTTCTTGAGATTGAGATAAAGTCAATCTGATTTTAGTATGCTGTGTCCCTCTGGTGAAATCCAAACCATGTCGCTTTGTGGATATCCTTGTGCTTGAATACCTGCCTCACTGCAATCACCAAATCGTTGAATGCATAGAATTCTGCAAACAATTCTCCATTCTCGTTCATCACCTCACCGAGCGCTTCTCGACCCGTGGTTAGTTCTCCTCCTGTGTTGTCCGCTCCAAGTTTGGCATTCATGTCGCCCATTAGAATTTCGATATCGCCAACTGGGGTGGGGGCTTGTCCAGTGCTGACTGAAGTTGTCTGTAGAATTCCTTCTCCTTCTCTTGCTTTGCATTAATTGTAGGCGCATGGCACTGCATGAATGTGACCCTCCTTATTTTTGAGTTGAACCTTGCTGTCATGATCCTGGAGAAGGAGACTGGTTCCCACTGCATGAGAGCGTCGATGCTGTTGGGGACATCATGATAACCGCCCCAAAACTCAGTGGGCTCGTGGTTGTCGTCTAGATAACAATATCGGAGTAGATTATTGATTCTCCAGTTGACAGTTTGGAGACTCCACTCCTACTGCATCTGCTCTCACAAATTCCAAGCACTTCGATGTGATACCTTCTCATCTCGTTTGCAATCTGGGCTGCCTTGCTGGGTTCAAACATGGTGCGGACATTCCATGTCCCCACGTTTACTTTCGCTTTCATTGAGCGAGAGAAGACACATCGGCCAATTGGCTTCCCGAAGGCAAGCTTTCACCAACTGGCGTCATTTGGCCTCTCCAATTTCAGCGAGGAATAGTTTTGTTATTATTCTTTATACGTCGTTTGTGCTTTGAAGTTTGTTTAGCGATTAGATTTGTTTTGCGGGGTAGGGTTGCTAGCCCTATGCCCAACCTTCCCTCTTTATGTGGGCTTAGGACCGGCTAGTAACTAGTGAACTAGTCGACCAGACGAGGTTGGTTTATATGTATACATGACGAAATGAAATAAGTATAAATTACGAATAAAAATAGAGAATATCTGCCCCATCTACAACCTTCTTGGAAATGTAGAGCTAACCTAGGTGACCAATCACCTTGCCAATTAGATCTATAACACAAAAACAATCGCAAGCTATGTTATCTTTAGCTGTTTTGCATCCAAACTCAAAAGTTGATTTACCGCTTCATTCCTAGGGCTTTCTTCTTTGCACAAAAGATGAGTTAAATACGGCATTGCAGAGTTTTTACTTTCAGCCCTATGTACGTAGGTTCCTATACATTTCCCCTGGTGTGTCTCGACGACTAAAACACAAAAGGTTTTGAGCGGAGGGCATGCTGGTCTTCTGGTATAATAACCCCTGCCTGATATCACACTGGTGAGGATGCCCCCTTACACCAATTAGATTCAGAAGGTTTAGTGATGCCCTACTAGTTCAACTGACAGCTTTCAAAGTTCTGCACGATGCTGCATGGTCTCTTTTCAGCAACCCAGAAAAGAGTAAAGAGGGGCAACGGGGGAGAATGGGCAAGATACAGCAGTTGACAAAACACAGGAGAAGAGACTGGGTTATGCCAGATACCCTCGGCTTTGCAATATAGAAAGTAAGGTGGAAAAGTATTTTCAAAATTAATAAGAAATCGGAGTACCAGTCAAGGTCTGAAGAAAAATGCATGCCACGGTGAGTCCATAGTTGTATCATTCTTTGATACACAACCATCAACAGAACGGGAATCATGAGGCCTAAGCAGTTCATACATTTCAAGTTGACATCTGAAACTAAAGTTTATAGCCTGAAATTTCAGGGAATTAAGAACGAGACTATTAGTGGAGGACCATCTCTTAACGGAACAAAAGAAATGGCTCAGTCGGGAACAATATTTGAGGAGGATACAGGTATGGGAACGGTCAGATCATCAGTATGTTTGATACTGGCCGAGAATGGCAATTAATACAAAAAAGGGAGGAGGCCTGGGGAAAGGATGGCACCTTGGGAAACACCAGCCTCCGTAAGCAGTGTGATGGACCGGTTCCCTCTGTGAATGGCACACAGGAATGCTGGCAGATGATTATACGGGACCCATTGTTTGTCCTAGCCATCTTGTCCGGGGAAAGAGCTCTCGGGATACGCTCAAATGTGGAGGCATGATCTAAAACAACACGCCTGATGTACTCGGCACTTCAACCAAGACCATAAGCAATGTTGTGCAATCAGACAGTGATGGATCCGCAGCACCCCATCGCTCTTGTAAGCAAATTGATTGGGCCCAAGTACAGGTTTTATTAGCCTCTGCATTATTTTCAAGAGCAGAGAAGTAACTGCGATCATAAGGAGTCTTAGACACTCGCCTGGAGTCCCCGAACCAGGTACGGGGGGCAATCCAAATACTTTTCCCGGTAGCTGATAGGAGTTTTCTGGAAACGTAATATTAAATATATTGGTTAACGGATGACGTGGTTTACCGGCACGCTTTACGGATGTGAAACTTGACACGCCACACGACTTAAAATGTGTGAAGGGTCAAGGATTTAAAACATTTGAAGGCGTCCTTTTCGGTGAATTTTGAGCGACATTCTCCACTGGAAATTGGCGTCAGGATGAGATTGGACTGCCGGGTCCGTGTTTGAATGGACTGTTTAAAGCACTGGCTTCTTTACCAAGGTGTTTTCTGCCAGTGAGATATTCGGAAAGCCCCCGCTCACTAGAAAAGCCTTTGCTTGATAAAAGTGTCCGGTCATATCATGGGCCCAGACGTTTTATTTCTGCATTAGTTGAGGCGTTCAACGGACAAGCCTCAGAATTGTCGCTTACTTTTCACGGCCCTTCTCTTCTTGGCCTCCTAGCTTGAGAAGATATACGATCGAGGCGTGGCAAGGTGTTTCCTTTGGGCAGGAGATATGGGCAAAACTTGAGACAGCCTACCACACCGCCAGCAGTGTCATTCAAGATATCGCTGTCAAATATATCCCAGTCTATGCTTCTTGGCTGGCTGTTTCTTTTTGAGCAGTTTCCATGTGCGATTTTCTTATATCGATATATGAAGACAAGTTTGATTGCTTTGCCTTATATTCTGAGTACAACAAGTACAATGTATTGGTCCAAGCCGAGCGGCGAAGCTCTCTTTCCAATTCCATGCGTATCAGTATCACTGACGAATACCAGACCCAGTGTCGCACCCTGACGTGTTGCGAAGTTATCAAGGTTTTGGTGACCAAGAGTCTTGCGAAAGCTGTAGTCATAAGGATTAAAGTCACCACACACTTTCGATAGGGGACCACACGACACTGGGTCTGCAAATCCCGTGAACATAAAACATAAACTAGGTAACTCCGAGTAACTGCAGCCAGGGGTGATGTGAACATTTGTGATACAAATAAATTGGTATTTGTCCAGATGTTTTAGGCAGCTTTGTACGGTCGTGCAGCCTACGTAATAGTTTGAGAATCTGAGGCATATATAACTCGATATGTACCAACAGGTATTGGTCAAGGCATCCATATAACCCCAAAGTTCCTAGCAAAGCCACGTCTATCCAGGCGGAAAATTTTAAAACCATAGAAAGAAACCAAGTTATCAACCCTGAAGTCATGCGGCGAAATTCCTCATATTCTGATTGCCTCAGAACTGCAACACATATTTAGAGATGGAAGCGACTGTAAGTAGTCCACTTTATCCTGGAAGAATCCACAGTTCATGCTTAGAATTTCAGTTGGAGTCATTTGCAATTCAGTCATCCACTTCATAGCAAGTTGCCATCCACCGCGATTCTCTTTCGGTATCTTGTTCTACGAAGGCATCACAATGAGTTGTGAATTTTTAACGCACGCGATTATATAATGCGATCGGAGGACATAATAAGATGATTAAAACAAACAAAAGCGTAGAAATATTTGATACGATATGTGAGGTGGAGAATTCTGTGGTACCGATATTTTAGCAGGCCGTTAAGTTAACTGTGAGATTTCCTCGAGCACCTTCTTCAAACCCCGTACCCATTCTGTAGACACTGTCCTAAGCTTTGATAACCTTTGTTTGAAAATTAGAATCTCCAACACCTAGACTGCAGGGTTTGAAAATGTTCCGGTTGCGTCGTCAGACCAATTTCAACTTGTGAAATTTTCACTAAGACGGCCTATTTTCGAGCGCTTGGCTTTATTTATCCCACAACCAAGAAATGGATGCGGTTTGTGTGTCACTGTCAACAATAGGCTTGTTTACTCAGAAAGATGGGTTAATTCACCAGCTGAACATGGCGAATATATTTTACCATTTGTAAAATGGTAATGGATATCAAAACACACACAGCAGATGAGAGAGATGATGTGTAAGTGTGACGCAAGTTTCAGGCAGTGCACTCGACCGAGGGTTACCCGCTGTTTAGCCAGCTACCAAGCATTTTAGATATATGCTGAAAAGCTAACTTTTTTCAGCATTCATAGGCCAAAAGCCATTAATGAAAGCGATCGACGGAGAGCATGACAACCATTCGTCTTGTGGAGTGCGGCCTTCAGGGTTTCAAAATTTGCTCCTAGAATCAGGCATGATAAAGACAACCGAAATAAGGTAACCGATGCTTCATCTCATATTTAAGCAAATGTCTCACAAAGTGCACATATAGACATTGGAAATGGCAAATTAGCAGGCGATGGACCAGGATCTAAATCAATTTACGACAACCTAAACATTTTTCTACGACTTCCAGAAGTGATGCCTAGTGATCCTCTTTTCATCAGTGTGACATATATAAGGGCAAGACGTGCTTCTGTTTACCTCCAGCGGTGAGACTATTAGTCTTCTGCAAGACACATGACACTTCTCGTCACACTGTCTGACGTATAACAAAGTTAATTACCTACAGCTATGTTGCCAAGATAAGAAGTCACATCCTCGATAATGGTCTGGGGCTTCATTGGTATGCTGAAGATCATAAGCTAAGAGTTACGTTCTTTCATATACCGACTGGTTTCGGGCACGAAATAGTAGATTCGACAGTACACGTCAACATCGTCGGGCCACTAAACCTACCAGATGGCTCCAACTATACATTAACATACGTATACATTGGTATGAAATGGCCAGTAGCAATCACTCTGCATGACAAATCTACGAAAGCGGTCATGAAAAAGATCATCCAACTCTTGGTTTCCGACTTTCGTGCTTCATATATAGTTACTGCAGGAACAGATGCACAAATCTCAAGTTCTGTGTAGCAGCGACTAACCGAAATTTTTGAAACCAGGCTCGCATTCGTCTTGGTGACTTGGTTGAACCCTAGGCTACTGAAATTTTCCATCCAACATACACGTCAAATTCAGTGCTTTTAAGTTGCTTTAATCATTCAACTATGTCTTGTGAGTATGTCGCGTTCTTTTACACGTATTTGAAATCTTTTCAACTAGCCATTTCTCGAGTAAATAGCGAAACCAAGACGCCTGCATTTCGATGAAAATGAATCTAACGGTGTACCAAGATACATCACGTTTCTACTCCGCAGATACTTAGCTTGAGTTTCAGACCCTTGCACTGGCCAAATGAACCGTCACCAAACTTACGTTCAATTTTCTGTTCATCCTTCATTCTAGATCGGAAACTAATCCAGTAACGGCTGACTGTTCCACATTTTTGCTTTTAGTAGTGCTTTTATCAACATCACTAGCAGTCAGTGTTCATTTGGCTTGAAAATACTATTCTGAGACTTGGAGTGTTAAGCGCTGAAAATTCCTTGCTGCGTGAAACAGTGTTTGAAATAAAGTGGCTATTACTATTCTTATTGTAAGAATAACCATGTACCAGCCTGTAATTAGTGGAATAGTTCAGAGGTTTTGTCCACAACTAGAAGTTGCACTGACGGGAGTCATGAATTTCCCCCGGTTCTCTTTGGTTTACTTTCGAGTGTCAAGGTGAATATTGGTAGCCGGGCTACAGGGTTAGTTTAAAGAGCCACTTTACGCCCATATGGGTAACATTTTGACCCAAAACAAACGTCCCACCAGACGATCAACCGTGTGCAATATTTACGTTGCTATACGAGTACATGATGATCTCAGTTCTCATGATCACCAGACAGCCCAGTGCTTGAACTTCAGAACATCCCGAGCCGTACTCATGTCTTTACACATCACGGTTTTTCTAAACCAGGCATGACGAACCCTTCAGATAGGTTACCTAATCGGAAAACCCTATCACAGCCGAACGCTCTAGCAGGCGAACGACTGACAGCATCAGACTGGCGTTCATTGGACCGCAGGTGGCTGATCGTCGGTAACAGCCCACAGGGAATCCGTTAGAAACGTTAAAAACTGCCACTGGTGCTGAAACAGCCACCAAATTGCCCCCAACTAATGATTCAAACCGCAACACAAGGTCCACGAAAAGTCCATTGTTTACAAAGTTACCTTCTAATGATTTCCAACAAAACCACACCCCCGGGCATAAAGATTAACATTGTATTCAGAACTCTGTCGGTCAAATGGTCAGTTACACTTGTGTGATTTATTACCAATTTTACAAAAAAATTCCACACGGCCCCATGGACACCGGAATCTTTTCTATCCGTTATACCTTGTTGGCCCAAGTATTGAGATCCCGATCTTTTCCCTCACGACGTATTATCGGTATTGTAAGCAGTTACTGTTGTAGTTAGACGATCATAAGTTTCCATTAACTTTGTATTCTCCTAAGAAACAATCCTAGTCTTATACTAATGTATCCTAAAATCTTCAAAACCGCTGCATTAAAACTGCTAATCACACACAGTGTTCTTATACCCAGCAAAAATATTCTCTGCCATTTATGTATTTTACGGAGCAGCTTAAGCAGCGGATGTTTCAAACTGCGTCCGTTTACACATCCAACGCTGACCTCACTATATATCGCCCAAATAAATGTCTCGAAATAAAAAATTCTACTCCCCTCCTGCTTGCTTCGTATCAGTATGTTTACGGTCAGGGCAACGCTCCCACCGTACCTGGCGTTAACTCCGTTTTCGGGCCGTCTGACAGAGGTGGATGAGCGGAATCCGGGATGATAAGAAAAGCAACAGTACTTCGGGAGCAGTAATCCAGTGCTGGAGTTAGATGAGGGGTTGACAAAGAGGTGTCCCTCTCGTGGAATAACATTTAGAAAGTTTACTGGTGAACTACTTGAGGATACTACTGTTATTTTACTTTACTAAGCGTCTAAGAAGACAGGAATACAATTCTTGTTTGGTATCAAAGCTGCAGTGGGGGTAATCTCACCTACACCTTCAAAAAACTGTTCTAACTGGGCTTCAGGCCTTTTTAAAGATCAACCAACTCTAGTTTGCTTGCTTTAAATGTATAGTAGTTGCCTGTTGTCACTGTTGACTGTCATTCTATATTGCAGTAGAGAGTTATAACCAATAACCAGTCATTTTCCGCAACACTAGTTTGTGTTTGGGGAAATGTCCAGGGAATACAGTTGTCGGTGATGCACAGTCCTTTTTTTCTGCTCGGCAGGATAAGGCAAAGTACTCAGGAATAACAAACGTAGCGGCGTTCATTAGGTGGTACGTCTGTGCCCTAAGCTGTGTAATATTTTGGCTTGTGGCCAACCCGCTTACCATTGAGCTACCCTAAAAACGTATTCAGTGTTGTTTTTATCAACGTTAACCAGTTGATGTGACGTAACGTTAAGTTTCTACCAATTAGTAGAAAGATATATTTAAGATTACCACGAGTTGATCCATCTATATGCTTCACATTCTTTTTGTCACCTTATCCCATTTGCGCAACTGTGCATGATTTTGCCGGACGGTCACCTACGGTGGGTGAAAAAAGAAGACTTCATTGGAGAAATCGGTGTCATATGACAATGGTGCGCTGTCATGTAAGCAGCACAGCAGCGCATGAGGTGTGTAATTAAAAACCACAGATATCAGTCAAAGAAAAATCGAAAACCTTGAAGAGCCAGGTGGCTGTTCCACCTTTTTACGATACCCTCAGCAGTGAGCACTTATAAGCTCAACAGGAATCAAAACCAGGACATTCAGGCTCCTCGGCCAGCACGGTACAGTTAAGCCGAGGGTTAGAGACCCAAGGGTCCATATTTCTCCACATATATCGGTTCGCAATATGGAATGACTTTCATCCAATGCCGTTGCCGCTTGTTTGTTTTCATTTCGGAAGTGGTTTGCTCCACCGGTCGCAGCTCATAATCTCTCCTCCAAGCAAGTTGCCGATGAACACTTGATGATGAAACTTCGAATAGGATCGAGAAAGATACTTTTAATGATCTGGCAAACTCAATTTGGGTTACTGTAAATAGTACTAGCTACAAAATCTTTGTTGATCGTATGTGTATAGCACCGTGTTGAACGAAAGTGACGAGCCTGTGGCTAGATCATTTGCCTTTGCAGGCTTTGAACTGATTATAGGTAACCTTAATTTCCATGAAGTTAACTAGGAGACCAGCCGCGGCCCACAACGCTTTGATGGAATATTTCCTACCATAGATTTCCATGGGTGGAAGTAATACGCCCAGGAACCTACGCGTGGAGATAATACCCTGGATCCAGCCTTCTGATGAGAAATCACCCTTGTCACCGCCTACATTAGTAGCAACCTCCCCAACAATGACCACAGAATGTTCTCCTGTTGCTCACCAAGTTCTCATAGTAACTAGAAAAACTAACAACCTTCAAGCAACATTCGGCACCGAAACAGGAGAATGTAGGAGGGGACGCACTCAATGAGCTCCTCGGGTGCACTCCAAGGGGTGACTACTTTACCACAGCCTCATCAACAGACACACGTTCACCTTTCTACAAAAATACTAGGCTACGTTTAGGTATTGTCGCTCCTGTGAAAACATTTGAAGTGTATAGTGATCAGGATTCATATACCTCCAAAATATCTCGCAATAAACTTGATAAATTATCATCACAACACAACCAGAAGAAAGACTTCATGTCACCGCACTCAATTTAGGAAACTTATGAATATATTAAAACATTACGTGGTAGTCCAGTGTGCCGGAATAAACGGTTCGAAAATCCCTCCCGAGCACTGTATCTGACGGTAGTGATATTTATTTGAGTATTTTCACCCTCACTATGGATTTTACCCCTTGGCCCTAGCCGATGTAACATTTGTCATTTGCTAGTCTTCTTTGACTTAACACTCATTACTTTTCCTTGTTTTGGTTGAGGCAGATCACGAATGCTTCGTTTTGATATTGCATGACGCTGGACTACTGACAATGTGACGTTGTTTTACTGCTCCTGACCTTATGTTTTGGCCCAACTTAAGGTTGCTATTTGAGCTGACTGTTTGTCTTCAGGTTGTCCACTGGAAACGTTTATTGGTCGACGTGCTCCATGTAGACGAATTTTTGATTGCTTTTACTGGAAATATCTTTCCTGGTTATCAGGCATTTGAAGGTGTCATTCGGTTAATCAATTTGTGTTGTTGTATAATACGTAATCCGTGCTGGAGAAATGTCTGGACCACATGGTTGCCCAGCCGCATTGTTGAGGTACCTTTGCAGATTTGGTATGACTTGTGGTTGCTTAAAAATACCACAGATTTACTACGATTCTGTCAAATATCTGTCATGTCAAACTGTGTTTTGATATTGTTGAAGCATAATCTTTAACTGTGCGCGACTTAAGAAAGTTCGGAAAACCAAACAGTAGGCTGCCGTAACTTATCTGGATCGCTTTAGCTTGGTTTGATTGGATAGTTTACTATGTTCAAGCAGAAGTAACTGGATTTTGGCCGTTACGGGAACCTTTCTCCATCGGTACTTTCGTTTCATTTCGCGAGGGAAAATATCGGACCCTTAGCATAAGTGCTCCAAAACGCTTATGATGGAAACAATCGATCCAGGACTTATCTAAAAATAAAATGCCTGTTAGCTGAGCCTTATCTTAACCGTTTCTGATTCAGGCCTGCATGACTTTATTGACGAATAGGATAACACATGAAGGTATGACCACTTGCTTGTGGCACTTAGGTGGGGTGCAGTCTGCTTTATCAAGTATGTGGGGACTGCACGAACTTTTGCGTAAACCACCTAAATTAGGGATAGCGTTTCCTTCTGCCTCTTTTCACACATTTTGTACACTCCTAATACTTGTGAAAATGAATGTCGTTTATCTGTACACTTTTTTATTTGTGATGGCGATACCGACCTTGCTGCTGCTGTCAAACGTGAAAATAGGTTGTGCTTCTATCCACTTCGACTTCTGCCCCGTCAGCTATTGTCTGACGTGACTACTCATTGATTGTCTTTGGATTTCACAGGACCGTTCATACCACCCCCCAGTATAGCGGGAATCAGGCCAGCCAATGTTGATTATGAAGACCTAACAAGTGTTGCCTTCTGAACTAACTTTGAGGCAGTATAGAAAGGACAACATTCAAGTAATTCATTATTATCCATAACGTTGACATTTCTGTGTGTCGACGACAAACGTGATCTTAATGCTAACTATCCGGATTGATCCCTGAAACAGTTTGTGGGTACTGAAAAAAGGAAAAAGTATCAGTCGTATCAGTCGGGTGCATCCAAAAGTGCGTACTCAGTTCCAAACTTTTTTAGCCAAGGTCGCAGACTGGCAAGTCGACTATGCTAAGCAGAACTCTGAGGGGCTTTTGGCACACACCATTTGTTGCGCTAATGCTTGCTGAATTAAACCTTGATTAGAACTCACCTTCTTAATTCATTTTTCTTTTAGTTTGCCGAAACTTAGGTCTCCGCCACTCAACCCAGCAACATTTTAGCCTAAGTCAGCCCAACCAATCAAAATTTGAATTGTGGTGCCCCTTCCGTTGTTAAACAACACGGTGGTATTTTTGACATAAACCACAAAAACAGCAACAAGTTAGGGTTATAAAATTCGTCCGAGCATTATTAAGTTCCTTCAAATTGAGGTTTGAAAAGGAGGGTGTATTTTCGACTACAAAGCTACTTCGTTCGCCCCTAATAGTTATCCGAATAGGCACAATAAAACAAACCATCAACACAATGTATATGTAGACTGATTTTACCGACAGCAAATTCGGTGGTTCTTGCTTGCTGTTCGTGCTTATTAACATATGGGCGAAGACCGCAGGGAGGAAGTTGGAGTGAGTGACACTATTCAGCTGCTGCTATAGTTCCGCTCTTCAGTTAGCTAGTTTTACACCGATCCACAGCGCCGGACTGAACACCCGAGCATTCGGGCCTGTGGATTTTCGAAGATACATGTACAGTATTAATGATAATAATAATATATTTCATACAATATAGGTTACATGAATACAAACCAGTTTACATGCTTGATAATTTTGGTCACTTGAAAATCAAGCAGTGCATTAGACACCGTCATTCACGACAAGTAGGAGATTCATCTGGGGAAAAGACGTTAGTAATTCGCAGGCAGCAAGGAATATGACATAGAAAAACCAACATGGTTGTCCAACATAAAGAAGCAAGATCAGTTTGAAGTTAGGAATTATTTGACTGTTGGTTCCACCATAGAATATTCTTGAAGGCAAGGTGGGTAGTGCAACCGTGACCCTGGATTGTGCGCGTTCGTCACAGATTCAGTGGCATGGTGCGCGCCGGCAGTTGCAATTGCCAGGATTTCTTATAGATAAAAGACTGGTTGGACAAACCTGATAAATGAACAACAAAAGCGAGCGGCGGGCGAAATTTCAGACAAGAGAGCAGAAATATTACACAAAATTACACCAAGCATGGTACATGAAGGTGAGTTCATTGTACCGACTACAAACGTTACCTAGAAAGGTATCCGAAACCAACTATTTGGAGGTAAGCTTACGTGGGAGAGGGTGAAGGTGCATGCAAAACTAGTGGAAACTAAACTGAAGCCGAAGATATCACCATGGAGTATAGAGATTAGAAGATTTCGGACCAGGTACTCACTCGTTATATACCTGAGTGCAAACATTTCATGAAGTTACAAAAACTTAAGTGAAATTGATGGCTTTTTCTAAGATGGAAAACACATATCATCCGGTTGCGGAGGGGGCGACGAAGAGTATTAACACATCGGGGCTACAGAGACAATATGGAGGTCCAGAGTACTTACATGTAAGTACTGATAACAAAAGACAAATAATACAACATGTTGCATGCTATGAAAATGCACCAACAAACAGTACTTTTATCTTTTCGGAGTAGAGAGATTATTTTAAGGGACGTTTTGTAGGAAATAGGTGTCAAGTCGTGAGATCGGTTAGGTTATGAAGAAGTGTAGGTTACATTAGAGTAGCCACTGAATTCATTGTTGCGTATCGTATCGTACTCCGCTTCCTGTCCACTCTTGGTCATTCTCTCAAGAAATTAGATTTTAACTTAACTATTGCGTTTGGTTTCCGGCATTGTATACTTTTGTCATTGTTGTTAGTCTCCCTTGAGTCTAGGTACCAGTAGCACCACTGTACATGGTATTACCGTTTGTGGTTTGACCGTCATCGAATTGGTGAGAATCGTTGGGTAGGGGGAATTCACTAGGCAATCGTTGAAACTGGCCAAGAAATCAACATTTTCGTATGGGAGCGGGAAGTTTGTTCCACAGCATACTGTATTGCGTTATGAAAAACTTACGTCGAAGTTTTGAGCGATACTCACTTGTTGGGATGGTGTGCTCGCTAGCACGCAGACTGTATGCCGGCGTTGATTTGAAAGTGATAGCACAGTTCGTTCTAGAGCTTCCAAATCAACTGCGAAAAGGAAGGTTGGGTTGAGCTTCAGCGTCTCAGCTAGAGTGATCCTAGTTCTGGTTTTGTGCATCTTGCTTCGCATGCAAGTCCTTCGTTTTGTATTATTAGGCGCCGAGTAAAGTTTCGTTGGGCGTCCTCTACTCGAATTCAATCAGGTACCGTCATGCTACTACAGATAGCCGTACAGTACTCTAATATTGGGCGGACCATAGCCTTGTACAGTATAAGTTTTGCCTCAGGTGTGAGTATGTTTCTGTGTAGAAGACCTATGAGTCTTCTGCCTTTGGAAACTATCGAATCTGCGTACTCCGTAAAATTCAAACTCCCGGAGTAAGTGATTCCGAGGTCTTTCACAGTGTTGTATATCTACGGTGCGATATCACCCAAGTGTAGTGTTACTTCTGGGTGGGATTTGTTGAAATGGAGGATGCCACTTTTATTTGGATTCAGAGGGAGCTGCCAGGTCACGCTCAGTGTGAATATTCTCTTCAGATCTCCTTGTATTTAAGATAAATCCTGTGTTAGTGCTGCAGGAGAAAAGCTGTAGACTATCTCAAAGTCGTTCCCGAAAGGTAAGGTGTGCCATTTCGGATAACACCGCAGACATCGTTTACATATAATGAGGAGAGTAACCGTCCTAGGGCACTATACTGGATGACACCACTTTGTATAGGTCTAGGGGAGGAGTAGCAATTACTGAACTTTACTACTCGGAAGCGACCCTCTAAAGATGTTCTTAGCCAGGACAGTAGTGGGTCTTGGAAACCACGCGATTGCAACTTAGTGACCACGCGTTTGTGGGGCACCTTATCGAAAGCTTGGTTGAAGTCTAAGAAAAGGGAGGTTACAAATAGGCCTTGGTCATGCTTGCCTGTAACACCGTCTAGATTGTCAAGATAGCTGGTAGCGTGTGACCGGCTTTTCAAGAATCCATGTTGTGCTGGTGAGCGTAACTGGTTAGTCTTCGTGAAGCAGACGACTGCCTTCACAATCACCTTTTCTGTAGTTCTGGGTACTGCTGACTTGATGTTTACAGGTCGGTAGTTTTCTATATTGGATGGTGGTCCACATTTATGCTTGGGACATAAGTATGATAGTTTGCAGTTCTTAGGGTGTTTGCCATTGGAGAGGGAGGTATTAAGGAGCTTCAAGAGAATCAGCGGTATATCTTCGCCACCTCTTTTTACCACGATAGTTGGAATTCCATCAGGTCCCGCACTGTATGGGGTTCGAAGTGGTGCTATAGCTAGAGAAATGTTTTGTTTGGTGAACAGCACAGTACTTATCGAGCTAGTTGATGTTGACATTGCACCAATGACTTTGATTCCGTCCTCTTGTGTAAAGCGGCCAGCAAACTGGTAACTGAACAGCTCACTGATTTGTAGTGGGTCATCGTAGAAGATGCCGTGGTCTATGAATAAACTAGGGGCTCGATTTCTGGAGCTGCTTGTCTGGGTTTTCACCAATCTCTTTAGTGCTTCTGTATTACTAGTTTTACCACATTGGATGCGTTCTTGTTTAACGGCTCCTAGTACTCGTTCTACCTTGAAAGTGTCTTTAAGCATGACAAGTGATGAAAAGTCATTCTACTCATAGTACTCTCTGGTGTGGTTACGCATGCGGTTTCGTACTTTCGAAGGTATAAAGTCAACTCTAGTTTTCCTAATTTCTCTTTCGAGCGGTGGAGCAACATAGTCTCGGGCTGTGCCTATATATTCATAAGATTGGTCACAAAGTTCTTTGGCTGAAATGTTGGTAAAGTAGGGGCTCCAATGTAGGCAGCGCAGAAACGATTGTAGTTCGTCCCATTTGACGTATTTGTAGTTACTAGTTAGAACTGTACCTGACTTTTGGGCCAATTTTGTGCTGGATATGTTGAGGTATCTATCTACCATCTTGTAATCGCTACCTGGAAATTTTGTACCTACTTGGAGTTTTGTGGGCGTGGTTCCGTTTGTGAAGACCAGGTCCAGGACACTATTGTACCTGGTAGGGTGTTCCATATGTTGTTGCCAACCCTCTGTTTCAAAGATGCATAAAAATTTACCAAAGCGCTCTGGTTGCCATGTCATATCTGGCATGTTAAAGTCACCACATATAATTTTCCTTGTGTGTGGTAGTGTTACCACATGAGCGAACACGCTTGCTAGCTTCTCGCCGTATTCGGCTGGGGGGCAAAGGGGTCGGTAAGTGCATCCTATTAGGAGTGATGTGGAGCTAGTAAGTTTGGCGATAACCCATACTGAGTCGTCAGTCTCGTTTAGCCCAGAGGTTGGGCACTGCGTAACAGTGATGTCGGACTTTATATGGATAATGCACCCCCCTCCCTTACCATATAGCCTGTCCCCCCTGGAACAGATGTCATGGCTAAACTCATATTCACCAACTTTCTCTTCAGGTGATCTATTGTAAGTTTGTCCTTGAATGGCATATGACCCACATTTTGCGGCATATAGGTGAGACAAACAGCATAGTCTGTGACTGCCGTTCGGCTCACCATCCAATAATCGTGACCGTTGAGAGGTCTGGCCGTGGTGTTTCTGCTAGTGACCGCTCGAAATCTAAAGAAATGTGGACCGCTCAGACAGCATTTATTCAGCCTGGTCATAGGTCGACTGGCATCAAACACGATCACCACAAATTCGCACTGAACAGTACGCATACTGGACTCCAGATATTTGGTTCCGTCGTCTATGTAGGGTACATTAAGAATCCTGCGTACTCCATATCCGTTGAGGTAGTGCCCAAGGTTGACTGAAACTGAGATGCAGTCTTGCAGCATCGGAATTCATGTGGCAGTCTGTTCTAGATGTTAGTGTAACGAAATATGAAAAATTAGGAGTTGAGCAGTTTGAACACATATGTTAGTGTGACTAGGCAGTCCCGGTTTCCAAGATTGTAGGAATTTTTGTCAGCAAACTTTACTGTATCCACAGTGGAAGTTGCTTCACGGTGTAGGACTTTATGGAAACTCCTGAGGTTCAACTTTATTCGCCCCAACCACATAGGCTCTGATCGATTAGCATGACATCTCCCTCTGTATGAATTGCTGGGGGAAATAAGTCTGGTGAAGTGTCATTGAGTTTTCCCTATTTCCTGATTGTCACTAAACCGCAAGCAACTAAGTATGATAGGACGGTATTTTAGTGGTGGTCACACACACATCTTATACAGAATAGGTTTGGTCTCATTCAGGCAAAAACTCCGGTGAATGAAGCCGATGAGGCAGCTTGATTTGGAGCACTGTACCGTTGAGCGTTCTGCGAAGGAGGGGTTACTGGAGTACCCTATTCCAAGGTAGCAAACACCACTTAGTTGTTGGAGTGCAGGTTCGTTGGGTCGAAGGTTAGTTTGCACTCTCTGTTCACCGAAGAACATAAAGCCAGATCTCTGTGTGTTCGGAGGTAGCAGCTACATCCCACACCACCTTTGCGGCTTGCCTAGATCGTTTCGTGTGGTGGTGTTGAGGCTGCCTCATTTACTAGGGTGAAAAGTGTGCACTACTTTCAGGTCATCCGCAAAGAGGAAGGTTATCCCTGATTAAAAAGCAGGCGCATATATAATTTATATATGTCATAAGAAGAAGGGGTCCCATGACAAAGCCTTGGATAGTTCTGCTGTGATATCTCTGGGAAGGGAACAATATGAGCCTGTTTTGACAAACTTGGATGCGGTTCCACGGAAATGAGCTGATCAAGTTACGTGACCCCCACTTATTCCAGATGAATTCAGCTTACGGAGGAGCGGAAGTAGATGCACCCTGTCAAAGGCTTTGGCAAAAACCAAAGTGAAGCAAGACAAACACTTTTTCATCGACTCTACTGTCAATTTCGTATTCGAAGAACTCCAACTGACACGTGACACAAGATTCCTTAGACAGACGCCAATGCTACCGGCGGCTCATACGATTGTGATCAGAAAGGTGAGAAAAGATGGTGTTTTTCACTACTTTCTCCATTATACGCTAAGGGACACGTTATGCCAATGAGGCGGTAAGTTTCCGGGCTGAGTCTGGAGCCTTTCTGAAACCACGTGGTAATATGACTAGTCTTCCACGAAACTAGGAAAGTGTCGGAGTTTAAGGGCGGGCTGAATATTTTTGCTAGCAATATGGGGAAGTCTGCGCTGCCATTTTTGATGAAACTCCCATCTACCCCCCCCCCGTTAAGAGAGGGTTCCAGTGAGTTTATTGAGTCGTGTACGTTGCTTAGGTCAAACTCAACTTCCGAGATTTTATGTGCTGCAGCGTCGCTGAGTGTCGCAAGGCTGCGATTGCGATCGGTGAAGGAAGGGCCAAAAGTTTCACTTAGAGTGTCACATATCTCTGTGAAGTCCGTAAAAAGTTTTGTTGCCTACTTTCAACATATTCAGCAGGTCGGGTCTATTACAGAGTTTCTTTCTAGGAGAGGTGGCAAGAAGACTAGTTTTAGTCGCATGTCTCAGAATTTTGTTCTCGGTAAAGGTTTCGCTCTTTCATCTGTGAACTCCCATGTCACTGAGAACGGCATGGATACTGAGAATGGCAAAAAGGTCATGGGCTGTGAAAGTTGTTTTTCTCAGTTTCCTTGGTTTTCGCCCGAATGTGATAGGAATGTAGTCTTTGATGTAAATGTGCTGCTTTAGCGCTTCCTTTGGGGCCACGGAGTCGAGACGAAAGTTTAAATTGAGATAGAGGTTTGCAAAAGAGATGTTCAGACCAGAAAACAAACTAGGCCCAGTGTAGACAGGGTATTAAGCAGTATGAGCTTGGCCGATTGACGCCAACAAAAACTTTGGTGAAAGAGTGTTGTAGGCCTCAGTAATGTAGGGGTGCACCTAAATGGTTCAAACAGTTAACGAGCTACAACCTTGTGGTCACTTTCCGGGAATTCACTGCTAGTGTGTATGATGAATGGTGGTGCGTTGTTTAAAAAATCTGATCAAGCATATTATTTCGTCGAGTGCATCTATTAACAACTTGTACCCATCCATTGGTTTCTAAGGTTTGACACAAGATGGTTCTTGGAGTATCTCCCATATGATATCCGGCACATTAAAACCACCACTTACCACCGTACAAGATGGCGGTTCTCACAAGATCCACAAAAGTCGCCCCTGCCTGGTATGAAGTGCAGCCTCTCGTGTAACACACCACGATACGAGGCGTCAAACATCTGTAGCGGCGGTCAGTTCCTCCAAATCACTATCGTAGGGTTCAACAAGATTCAACATTGCTTCCGATATTCGTAGTCTTAACGAACTCGTCAACATGAAGGCTTACGGTCAAGCGTCTGTGCCATTTCGCAATTTATCTCGTTATGTCGCGTTGCTTGCGCGCGATTCTCCAGCCAATTAGTGAGAACTCAGCGGTATTTTGGTATGGTCGGTCAAGTACACTATTCCGCCCGACTACTGTATTCGTGTTCGTGCTTGGTCTTGGGCTCGTGAGCATACGAAGGGCATGAATAATTAGTGATTGGCTTCTGTCCGCGCGATATCCCTTCCTAAACATTTTCGCGGCCCCGTACTTCTTTTAGACCGGTCTAATTTTACCGTTCACCGACGTTTTTCTGTAATTTCGAACTGTAAGTGGTTACTTAAATACCATCTCCTTCTGCTGTCCACCGCAATTTTAGTGTCCTCTGATGTGGGTTCAGAAGGCATACTTGTTCGCGCTCCATGGTCATCGCCGGTTGGCTTGATCGTCGTGATGAGTAGGAGCGGTATGCGTGGTCCTGCAAACTTCAGGGACAATCGGTGAGTGCTGATGTCAGATATTAGCTAACGGGGCAGAAGCCGGAGAGGATTGAACTACCCTATATTTCTAGATTTGAAAAACAAGTCTACCGTCATACCAGCACAAAAATATTCAAATTTCAAGTTGGGGAGACAGACAACATTCGTTCGCAAGAAGGTTGGGAATAAAGTGTAAAATGTGCAAATTACTGTACAAACCTAATTTTTGATTAAAATGGTTTATAGATAATTTTTCATTTTCGGCTTTCATAACTGCCTCGGCTTCAGTGATGAAAAATGCTAGAGACGTCGTTGGATGTGTAGGTTATCACTCCGCTGTGGAAGACCTTCAAACATCTTGCAGGCAGCAGGTGATCTGGAGTTCTGAATGAGCACTGAGACTACCTAACGATAGGCACAAAGAATCTCTCACTGAGCAGTTCTGCTGCATAGTGAGATGTGAGTGCTGATTGTCCATTCTGACGGATTGTTAAAGGTTTACCAAGTGATTGCTTACTGCCCTTAAAAATGGTAAAGATGGTTCAAATGTTTGCTGCCAGAAAAATGTGGCATTTTGCTCAATTTCCTTCCGCGTCTAGAATCAATGGACAACCACATATGTTCAAGTAACGAGGGAAATCGGAAAGTGGCGGTTAGAATGTGCAGATTTAGTTGGCTTTCGGCAGATCCCACCCACATCTCAAACAAGTATTGGGCCGGGCATTGAAGGATTCAGAGGGAATAAGCCGGATCACTTCCGCAGAAACAGCATTCCAAGGTTCAACAACTAGAGGTCAGAGGCTGTGTTTAATATCACATCTGCCACATTCCAGGCTTGGTTACTGTTTACATCATTTAAGTTCGGTTCCGCGACCAAAATATAATAAGTGGTGGAGTTGGCGTTCGTGGACGCAAAGATGCAAGCCATTACTCTACAGCTTTTCTCCTGCAGCACTAACACAGGATTTATCTTAAATACAAGGAGATCTGAAGAGAATATTCACACTGAGCGTGACCTGGCAGCTCCCTCTGAATCCAAATAAAAGTGGCATCCTCCATTTCAACAAATCCCACCCAGAAGTAACACTACACTTGGGTGATATCGCACCGTAGATATACAACACTGTGAAAGACCTCGGAATCACTTACTCCGGGAGTTTGAATTTTACGGAGTACGCAGATTCGATAGTTTCCAAAGGCAGAAGACTCATAGGTCTTCTACACAGAAACATACTCACACCTGAGGCAAAACTTATACTGTACAAGGCTATGGTCCGCCCAATATTAGAGTACTGTACGGCTATCTGTAGTAGCATGACGGTACCTGATTGAATTCGAGTAGAGGACGCCCAACGAAACTTTACTCGGCGCCTAATAATACAAAACGAAGGACTTGCATGCGAAGCAAGATGCACAAAACCAGAACTAGGATCACTCTAGCTGAGACGCTGAAGCTCAACCCAACCTTCCTTTTCGCAGTTGATTTGGAAGCTCTAGAACGAACTGTGCTATCACTTTCAAATCAACGCCGGCATACAGTCTGCGTGCTAGCGAGCACACCATCCCAACAAGTGAGTATCGCTCAAAACTTCGACGTAAGTTTTTCATAACGCAATACAGTATGCTGTGGAACAAACTTCCCGCTCCCATACGAAAATGTTGATTTCTTGGCCAGTTTCAACGATTGCCTAGTGAATTCCCCCTACCCAACGATTCTCACCAATTCGATGACGGTCAAACCACAAACGGTAATACCATGTACAGTGGTGCTACTGGTACCTAGACTCAAGGGAGACTAACAACAATGACAAAAGTATACAATGCCGAAAACCAAACGCAGTAGTTAAGTTAAAATCTAATTTCTTGAGAGAATGACCAAGAGTGGACAGGAAGCGGAGTACGATACGATACGCAACAATGAATTCAGTGGCTACTCTAATGTAACCTACACTTCTTCATAACCTAACCGATCTCACGACTTGACACCTATTTCCTACAAAACGTCCCTTAAAATAATCTCTCTACTCCGAAAAGATAAAAGTACTGTTTGTTGGTGCATTTTCATAGCATGCAACATGTTGTATTATTTGTCTTTTGTTATCAGTACTTACATGTAAGTACTCTGGACCTCCATATTGTCTCTGTAGCCCCGATGTGTTAATACTCTTCGTCGCCCCCTCCGCAACCGGATGATATGTGTTTTCCATCTTAGAAAAAGCCATCAATTTCACTTAAGTTTTTGTAACTTCATGAAATGTTTGCACTCAGGTATATAACGAGTGAGTACCTGGTCCGAAATCTTCTAATCTCTATACTCCATGGTGATATCTTCGGCTTCCGAATGATTCTTGTTACTTTCGTGCGCTCCTTAATCTTCTTCCACCTCAGCTTATCTCTAAACTGTTGGTTCTGGATACTTCCTGAAGGAAGTTTTGCTGTCATTTCAAGGAACTCATCCAGATGTATGTGATGCGGTCACACCTTCAAGAATATTGTAAGATTCAAACGATGACCGAATAATTCCTAATTTCGGACTGAGCCTGCCTCAACACACCTCTTATATGCCATGAATAACGGTATGTAATGTATGGCTTAACATTGTACATAACAGCCGTTTCTCATTGCCAAAATGACCAAACCTGTAAACTGGTTTGTGTTCACGTAACCCTTGTTGTATGAAATATTTATTATCGTTATTATTATATTATTATCAAGTCTCCTCTTAATCTTCTCTACTCCAGTGGGCATAGACCTTATGTTTTAGACCCAAGTAGTCGGGTGGATTTCGTCAAGCTTCATCTATCTTTCTGTAGAGAAGAAAGGGAGACGATAGTCCGAAACTTCAGGTGAGGATGTGGAGCTGCTAAAAATCTTGTGAAAACGCCCAAGATTCGATTGTACGAAAATCCGTTCAAGAGCTACCGACGCCAAGTTTCGCCAAATGCGTTTCCACCGCAGTTGGCGTAGGATTTTAGGCCTCTGGCGACCAAAACGCCCAAATCCTCCTCCGTCAGCTGTTTCAGGCCCCATGTCGTTGAGGCTATGTGCATGACATGCATCGTGATCTTTGTGTAACGCCTTGCATTCTTCGAAATTGGTGAGACCCTTTTCACTGACTGCCACTCTCGAAGTTGAGTTAAGCCTTGCTGTGAGGAAACACCGTCCTCCTCACTTCTGATTCCTCATCATAGTTTCACGACGTCGGCGAAAAGAAGGATTTTGGAAGAAACTTGCCGGGACAAGTCGCTTGTGTACCTTAGAAATATAAAAGGCCCTGCTGCTGAACCCCAGAGAATTACACTAGGACATTCCGTCCCTTCAGACAGAGAAAATCGCCCGAGCTCTGAATAAACAACCTCACCGGCTTGAAGACAACTAACCAATGAGTGGTGATCTTATCCCAGTCAATTTCACTTTATGGATAGGGCGTTTGTAATTAAGGTGATCAAGCTCTTGAGAAAACTCTGTACATTTAACATCAGTTCGATCTAGATGGTCGACAACGCTGGTCCATCTATCTACTGTAGTGAACAGATTACTAATGCAGGAGTACCCTTTTCTAAATCCGCGTTGTTGGGGTACAGAGAAGTTAATCGTTGTGTGACGCCCCAGCCCATAATAAATTGACGGTCCCATTACTTTGGAAGGTACGGATAAGAGCGTCACCAGTATGCGATTCTTCGGGTTGCTTTGTTGACCACGTACAAAGATCCGTGCCAACTCATTTGCAGTCACAGTCTGCAAAATTGTGAAATTCCCTCCCTTCAGCAGTTTTTACAGCTTCCATACTCCCATACTTTTAAAAGGAGGTTAGACGCACACCTCGAGTCCTACGGTGCCGATGGGCTGTGCTCTAGAAGCCTTCCGAAGATCAGATGTAGTAATACTACCCTGAGACCAGATAAATTAATAACCGTATCTCTATCCTTTCAAGTTTTTCAGAACCGGGAAGACAATTGTGACCATTCCAAACTCAGAATGTATTCCAATAAGACCGACGTAGAACCCAAGGAACCGCCATTCACTAGTTCTACAACACAAAGTTCGAAGTTGGACCTATTTTGAAGATTGGCGTTGTGCTGCCCGACTTCCAAGGCTCGGGTACTTTCCCGCGACTTGGAGAGTTATTAAAAAATTGCTTGAGGGTTCAGCCAGGGTAGATGCTCCTTCCCATAGTACCACCGCAAGCATTCTTTCTGGTTCAGGAGTGGCCTCTCTTGTGGACAGTAACAGATTGCGCTGTACTAGCTCAGCTTCACAGTCAATGACGCTACCCTCTTTGCTGAACTATATTCTGCAGCCCTGGATGCAGCTTTCAGTTAGAATGATTTCTTATACGAAGTATCGTATAGTGATCAGATCTTCACTAAGGACATCATTCGCCATACTAATTCAGGAATTGTCCTGGTGCGAACTTGACAGACGCAAAGACCAACCACTAATTATTCGGACTTCTTATATACCCACGAATATGAGACCAAGGGAGAACACTATAGCGTAGTCGGATGGAATAGTGTATTTGGATGGTTGTGTCAAGATACCGACGCGTTCCAACTAACTGGCTAGAGAGTCGAATACGAGCAGTGCAACGTAACACGACAGTGTGCCAAATGGCGAGGATGCTTGACCGGATGCCTTCAGCTTAGTGAGTCCAGTTAAACTATCAAGGTCAGCATCAATGCTGAATGTCGTCAAACCCTAGGCGTTTGATTTTGGAGAAGTGTGACGCTACACTAATAGACTTTGGCACTAGCTTAGATTAATAGTGAGGAAAAAATGTCGCTGATTTGAAACCGTTCACGTTTGAGGGGTTTATTAGAATTTTGATGACATCTGTTCCGTCCATAACCATACTTCAGTACGATTGCTTGTTTATAATCATCCTCAAATATTGAGTGTTTCTGCCAATGTCATACCCAAGGCCGAGTGAATAAAGTCTGTCATCAACATGCTATTTCCCCCGTTGAATACACTAATACATAATTAATGAACAGAAAGTGCGGTCTTATTGGAAAGTGACAAGTGATTTCAATTATGGGGATTTGTTTTTGCTTCCACAAAAGATCGAAGCATAGTCTCAATGACAGTGGATCACAGTACTACCTTGGCTCTACGCAAGGCACTGTTAACAATGCGACAAAATACCTGGGTCATCAAACACCTGAAGTCACACAAAATGGAAATAATATGGATGTGCTGCCGACTAATGTAAATCAAGTGGCGTTGTTCAATTTCGGTGCAAAAAATTCTCTGCCTGTGTCCAGGAACGTTGTTAATGACATGCATATGGCGTGCGTTGCTGCTCAAAACAGTGCGATTACTTCGGCGATTTCTACCGTTTCTCCAGGGGCAGCTGCTGTCCAAACGAGAAATCCGTTGGTGCAAGTCCGCGCTCTGTATTCATATCAGGGACACAATCAAGATGACCTTCCGTTTCAAAAGGGAGATATTATGTTTGTAATTTCTGGAATGTCCGATGCATGGTGGTTTGCAAGGCATGCTGAGAATGGGATGAGTGGTTACATACCAAGTAACTACGTTTGTTTGGATGATGGACTTCCAACTAGTCTAGATGCTTGGTATGATATAGGCCGCCGCGAGGCAGATCGCAAACTGTTGTTGGTAGGCAATCCCAAGGGGACGTATCTTATTCGACCAAGCTCAGGTAGGCTTTTGTTGCGTTTCGTCCACGTATATTTGAACTTTCTGTACCATATTTTCACCATAGCTTATTGGATGAGTAGGTTTCCCAACGTAAGAAATATCGATAAGGGTTGGATCCTGTACATATAAATGTGTAAAACTATGCTTTTAAAAAGCTTGGCTAAGCGTGCCTCTATCTCTGATGAAGTTCCATAACCTTATTCTAATTGCTGCTTTGAGTTGACCATAACCAAATAAAACTAAATACATATAATACTCAATCCCTGCTGTGGACCTAAAAATTTCGTGTACAACAGTAAAATTGCAAAGTAACAGTCAGCCTTTCAATAACAAACCACGGCTTGTTGATGACGTTAGCACTTGGTCTTGAGATCTTACTGGACTTTAGAAGATTAAGCAATCTGGAGTGAGAGGTCAGTGGGTCCCAACAGATAAATGCCAGAGGTATTGTAGAGTGGTTATGTAAGGATATTAGACTGACTGAGGTATTAGCTGGGGTACGAAAGTAAGATACAGTCCTTTCTGACTGGCCTCAGCCATCGTTGATATGGTTTAAAAAAGATCGTGATGACGCATTTATGTTGACTATCGTTCCTCAAGTTGTAACCTCAATTCCTATATCCTCTTGACCCACACCTTCCGTTTTTGGGTTTTAATATCATCCCATTTCCGTTAATTTACTTGTAATGATGATACACTTTATGGCAAATGGAACCGATGCACTTTTGTGAAAGGTTTTAGTGGGATTTCTGTCCCTTCGGGACCACTTATTTTTTTAACCAGGTAAATGAACTTTTCAGGCTTGATGAAGGGATGGATAAGTCATTGCTAACCTTTGACACTTCCCAGCTCTTATGTCACCTAAGGAAGTCTTGCAAGTTTACGTGGTTTTTGGCGCTGGTTTATATGTACTCATTATATGTACCCACTGGTTTCGATGAGTTAAACGTCTGCCACGAATGTTGTTCAAGATGTTCCAACACCGTTTGCTGCTTACTTGCTTTGGGGCCTACTAGAAGAGGCGAAAAGGTAGCCACTGCATGATGTGAAAAAAATGTGTTGGATTAGCACCTGTTGGTGCCTCATGACTATTTGGCTGTGTGCGTGTAAATGTGTATGTGATCATGCAACAGTGGTTTGAGACAATAACAGACACCTGAAAATTGAAGCCATTTGCGATCATACCGCAGCTCGTTTTTTCCTGCAACTACGGGAAATTAAAATTGAAGTAGCGAATACCTGGATTGTAAATCCTTGGGACTGTTTCCTTAGAAACCCTCATTTGCTTTTGGCTTCCGTTCTTTCTTCCATTTTTGTTGTATTGTTGTGTATGTTGCATCCCTTGGGGTGTATGTTTTAAGTTTTTTGTTGACTTCCATGAAAGTCATGTGTATCATCTCTTCTCAGTTACACCATGATGACCTTTTGGTTGCTATTTTGAGGAATTTTACCATCACACTTGTGAAGTTCATCGGTCGATAACTTCTCTTATCCTGGAAAACTGGGAAGCTTGCCACAAATTCACATTATTCATTGTCAGCAAGAGTGTTGGCTAATCATGTAAATAATGATATGACCTAGGGTCAATTTTAATGGAGAATTCAGTTGTAACCTAACTGGTTTGTTACGTTACTTTTATTCACGGTTTTGCAATACCGCAGATTTTTGAAGTTTTTCATATGCTTTTATACAGCGTTGTAATCCGATTTCTGTTTTTTTCGTAGAAACTCAAAACTATGCGCTCTCTGTCAGGCATTACGACTCCGAGAAAAACATGTGGGTTGTAAAACATTATCGTATCCGTATACTTGATAATAATGGTGGCTTCTTCATTAGTATTCGCACAACCTTTCCAAATATTCAAGACCTTATTAACTACTATACAGGTACGTCATGAGACACTTGGTATTCCTTTTGCAGTCATTACGTCATTGTGCATAAAAAATTGTCTACGGGTTTTTATATTCCGGTTGAATACTTGTACTAACTTTTCCGGAAACTATCCATTTCCTTTCTTCACAGGAAATTCAACTACCGCTCACATTTCCCTACAAAAGCCTCATCTAGTATGTTAGGGTTAATGGTACTACGTGACTGCCTAAACCAAGGTAGACAAGACGGGGTTCCAATCCGTTACCCACTGAATAGAAGTTGAGTACCCAGACCAATGAGTCAAAGTTCCCTACAGAAAACTACTTTTATAGGTGGTGACGATGAGGGAGAAGTCCCAAGTTAGTTGTCATGAAAGGAATTATTGAAAGACTGTTGCGTATCACCACTACGTTTCCTATCTCTGTAGTCTTCAATCCCCTTCACTGCTCATTGCCATTGTGTAGGCTGTTTGTCAGTTTACATGTGATTTGCTTCCAATCCTCATTGTTCTTGGAGCCTGCATGGTTTGGTGTGTGTGCATTCATTAATACAAAAGTTATTGAGACCCGCTGACCCTTTCTGACGTCTTCCTAAAATTCAGTTACAGTGTTTACCGCTGTTTTCACGGCAGAACGGAGGTGATGCCAGGCTTCTTCAGGATGAGTGATGTTGTCCTGTTCCGAGAACTATCTGGCCAGTTTCTCGTTGAAAGCAGCCGTAGTGTCCTGTATGATGAGCTGAGCTTGGAGTGCTTTTGGATCTGTTTTTCTATGTTCATTCAGGCGCAAAGATAGACGTTCTCAGATCGATCCCTATCGCTGTCCAAACCTTTAGGGACTGGTGGCTAGAATCTTGAACAAAGCACTGAAGCACAGTTCAACTAGCCCACGTCGACGCTTTGGTTACCTAGCACCCATCCGGAACATAAATGAGTCCTAGATGTCCATCCTCCAACTATCCTTATGAAAGCTGTATGGAACCTGAAACGATGCAAAACAGCAGGATCTGCCGGTTTTCCACTAACAGGTTTTGAGGGTGGAGGTAGGGAATTGCTAAGGTGGCATTCGACTCTGTTGACCGTGAGGTGTTGTGGCAGTGTCTGACTGAAGGAAATACCGAGCAAAAATGTGACGTTAGTCAAAGCTCTCTACTTGAACTCACGTATCCGTATTGGGGCTTATAGAGAGTTGTCGTGTGAATTGACGACAACTAGTGGTGTCTGCTACGGATGGCAGCTGTCATCGTTCCTGTTTAGTTTCATCATAAATATACTAATAGACATAACCTTAGGTATGTCTGACATCACAGGGATAGATCTACTCCCTGAAGGGCATTTGCTCGACTTTAGTATGCAGACGGTATTGTCCTGCTAGGTGAAGACACTGACATAATGTAGAGTCTTCTGAAAGCGTTCATTAGAAATCAGTATGTACGGCATCCGTTCCACACCCGTGAAATGTAAGATGATACTTCAGGATTGATCTGCAACTACTCCCATTTGAATGATAGTCAGTAAGGTAGTTGAATGTGTCGACCACTCCACTTACTTGGGTAGTTGCATCAACCCGAATGTGCTGGTTGCTGACTAAATCTCAGCTCGGATAACGAAGTCTCGTTTGACATTTACCAACCTGTGGTATTTCTGATGCCGACTGACGAGATATTTGACTACCTGTTAAAGAATGAGTAAACTAAGCTAAGTCATTCTATCCTGTTATACTGCTGTGAGGAATTGTTGTGAAAAGTAAAAGAAATGAAGGGAATTACCATATGAGCATTGTTGAGGTCAGGCGAAGGTTACTAGGCCAGAAAGGCAAGTCTATTGATGAGGTTGCGAACCTTAGTTGACTGAGATGACTTCAGTATGTACTGGGCATGCCTGACAACCGCCTAAGTCAGTGTCATGCTAGAGGAAGTTGGATTATGTCTAAAGAGGGTTCAGGGTGGCCAGACCCAGGCAATCACCATTCCATGGAATCTTCCACTGTTGGTCTCAGTCATGTAGGGAGATATCGACTGCCTGGTGAGATGTTTTAGACGATAGAAATCAATGGCTGGAAATTTTGGTGATGTGGCTTGCAATCCGTCACAGTGGAGTAAAAATTTGTACAGTGTCAGTTCCAAAGCCTTCAACATCCTCACTCACCTCCATCGTTTTATTCTCTCATTTCGTACAATTTTGTGCCAATGCCAGTCTTTTTGTATCCACTTCTTGTCCGCATAATGCTGTGATTTTTGGCGACTTAAAGTGATACCCTTCTATGTCAAATTCTACATTATCCGCCTGCTTGAATTATGTCTGCGTCAGGTGAGAGAGCGAGAATCGAAGTGTAGTCAGCAACCTTGTACACATTCATACAGTAGGAAATAAACCAAACCTATTGTATGTGGGGGCGAATGATACTTACTGCCTGGTTGAACAAATCTTGGTTTGAAGGAGGAAGATAATTAAATCAATATTAAGAAAACTAATTGCTGCGAGAAAAGGTAAAATAGAGGCTTATATCCAAGTGTAGGTGTGGAATTTCAGAATGTTGAAGAGTGACGGGGGGGGGTTGGTGGCTAGCATAAGGGGTTCTAGTTTTTCGATAGTAGTGGCAAGCAGGTAACTAAAACTTGCTGGTCACCATCACCATGAAGGAGTGTGTTATGAATAGTCACTCATGCCATGGGTCATCTTGAAAGCAACAAGCCATTATTATTAATGAGTGAGTAATAATAATGATCACAGTTTGAATAATGACATAGAATGAATGAACTTGTCTGTTCGAGTCCTTGATAGGGCAGAATCCTTTCGAGGTCTATACACATATACACTAAACTGTAGGTCTTTTGTGAAGTTAACGGCTAATCAAACACCGTGAATTCGAGTGCGATTTGAACCCGTACTCCATCGATTAAAAGTCGAGTAGCTAAGCCAATAAATAACAATTTCGAAAACAAATCAGTTCATTTCTCTCATAACTGCTTATCTGTTGTTGACAGTGTATAACGTGGTGTCATGGGATAAAGGATAGTTGTGATGGGTTAGCGTCTATTTGTACCTCATGGCTACCATGTAGTTCAATGACTTGAGACGCTTTTATCATCTTATTTTCACTTCATCATTTTGCATTGCACATCTCTTGGTGTCCATATTGTATTAAGTTCGTGTTTTAAATAAATTCAGTGTAGAGTATGACAGTTTTAATGCGAAAACTAACATCAGTAACATACATCAGTTATTTACAAGAAGGGAACTAAATAGTTCGGAAGTATATTGATTTAGATATTGATCGAGATGACCGAAAATTAACGTTAAAATATAAACAAGTTTTATGCCAATGTTTACTTAGCAGTTAATAGGATTTCACAAACTAAACACAGAAGTGAGGAAAAGTGATGGATGGTTTCATATTTGCGTGCCGCTATAGAAACAACTAAATATAAGTCCATAAATTGCCTATGCTATTTTGAAATTAAAAGACAACGAAAACTGAAACATAGTACTCAGTAGTTTTGGTTTCCCACTATATGTTTGACAAAATGTTAAACTACGGAATTTGTTTTATTACGTGAATATTAATTTTCTTCAGTTCTGGAAATAGTATGACGTCGGTGTGTACAGATTACCTTATAAGGCAGTAATGTTGCGGGTGTTTGAGACGATAGGAATCTGTGGTTTAGAACACTCAGTGACAGCTGAAAATTGGTCAGAGTGGTGTAGATGTATTCATTCCTTGAATATTTTCACTAACCTTTAATCCAAATTGTTTATTCTCTCACTCCACTTCGTCTATTCCCCGTCTATCCACCTGTTATTTGCATACTACTGTGAAGTGTGGCAACTTTAGCCTGTGGACTTGTGTGCCAGGCTCTGCGTTGATTTTGTCAGTCAGTCATCTTGCGAAAATTAAGTATTTGTCTCACTAGGTGACCTCAGTCTCATTATCATCAACCGATGTCACCTGCAGTAGAGTAATTGAAAACCAGTTACCAGTAGACACGCGTTGTGTCCTAGAATCTAAGTCTTCTGTTAAAGGTAAAACAATCAACAGCATATTAGATTACATTACGTCGCAACACAGTAATGTGTTGGTTTAATTTTAAAAAGGCAGCTTTTTTGCGTTGAATTGCCCTTTTTTGTTTTCATTTTTTGTATTATAGTGCATCCAGATGGCTTATGTTGCCGATTGTCTATCCCATGTCCACGTGCATACCGTCCACCAGTTCAATTTCGTGATTTTGAAATCAATCGTGATAGCATTACAAGAATACGAAAATTGGGTCAAGGTACATTTGGTGAAGTGTTTTTAGCGAAGTGGAATGGTTCAGTTGAAGTTGCAGTTAAAATGAGACTTGATCATACTGACCGTAGTCGTTTTATTGAGGAGGCACGCCTTATGCATGCATTCCACCATCCTCGTATTGTTCAGCTTTTAGGCGTGTGCACTGAACCAGAGGACCAACCTGTTTACATTATTACCGAGTTAATGCGTAAAGGAGCATTATATGACTTTCTGCGTACAGAAGAAGGGCATAAGTTGACTTTGGATGATCTAATCGACATAATGGCTCAGGTAATTACTTTTATTATTTCTAAAACCTTCGTTCACAGTTAATCATGCAGTTAGTAAGTAGTAGACGAAATTAATTCTACAACGAAATTTTTTTCTCAACAATGTGATGTATTTGCCCGATGCACTGATCAACTGACAAAGTCAACATAAAACCTGACACACACGTGCATCGGTTCAAGTTGCCACTATTCACAGTAGCATACAAGAAACAGGTAGATAGAAAAGGAGTAATATCAAAGTAGACAAAGTTGTGTGAGATCATAAACAATGCGGAGATAGCGGTCAGTACTAATATTCAAGGTTTAGTAGATGTCAAGGAGTGAATACTTTTCCGCCACTGTGACCGATTTTCAGCCATGTCACCATGATTTCTCAACTACTGATTTCTCTAGTCTTGAGGACCCCAACCAGGCAGTCTACATCTCCCTACACGACTCAGATCAACGCCAAGAGATTTCGTCGACTGGTGCCAGGTTTGGTATAGTTACTATGACCTCTCCTCCAACCTACTCCGACTTCCTCCATCATGGCATGTCATCGTAGGTGGTGGCTCGCTCGGCATGCGCAGTACATGTTGAAACCATTTCAATCGACTAAGGTTCACAATCTCATTAATCAACCTACTTGTCTTGGATTAGCGCAATACATTGCTGAGTTAAGTATTGTATTACACAAAATTAAGCCATCTGTGTATCTAATTTAAATGCAACTCTCAGTTCTGAATGTTTATTTATACTGTCAATAAGTAGAATATAGAGGCGGTAAACTTATAACTTTCTGTGACATTGTAGCGCTACTTTTTCAGTGAATTTGTTGTTCGAGAGAGGTTATGAGGCTTAGTTTTGGCAAAAATGGTAACAGCTATATAGCAGAACGATATGACTCAGCATTTGTAGTTTATATAAACGGTAGAAAATTTTCTTCCTAATCTTTTGATTTTGATGCTAGTTTTATACTGGTATTTACATCTTGACGTCTATAGCTTGGGTGTTTGCGCTAACCTTTATCTTCAAGTTGTTTATTCTCTTACATTACTTTATCCTTTATGATATCACTCCTTTTCTATCCACCTGTTTTTTGTACACTTGTGAATTGTGGTGACTTGAGCCGATGCACGTGTGTGTAAGGTTTTACGTTGACTTTGTCAGTTGGTCAATGCATTGGGCAAATCTTCATAATGGGCTGTAAATCCTTGAAGCCTGTTACAGCCAGTCTGAGACTCATCCGTATCATCACGTGGTTTTTCGCGAATATGCGACGCTCCATGATTGGTTGTGGAGGCTTTTCATAGAATTACAACCTTCTTTGAGAAATCTAGGGATATTGTCGCGCTTCACATCAGCTCCCTCATAAAAACAAATAATTATGTGTACGAGTGTTACTCGAGATTCACTTGGATTTTCTGAATGGGTTTCCTGAAACGAGTCGTTCGACGCTGTGGTGGCTTCAAACCAGCTTAATTTTGACACTTCTTCTCACCGCTTGAAAATCGTGAGTTGTTTTTTGATTGCTGTATGTTTCCCAGAAACATATCAAGTATGAAGCAGAGAGGAGTATCGTTTCTACTGTGGTTATGACGTTTTGGTCTAGTTAATTTGCGTATCTCCTCCAGGTTTCTGGACCAACTTACATTTCGTAAAGTCCTCTTCCAATTTCACCTCTAATTTCTCCCTACGGATTTTTACCCTGGTAGTTTCCAACTATAACCTTATCACCAGGATGGAATTTCCTGCCTCGTTGTAGCCAGCTCGTTCTTTTTTGACGTGGTCGTGGGCTAACATAGATTGAAAAATAGTTCTTGTTCGGCGACCAAACATACACTGCAGATTTCCCGGTGTCTGTGTTTGGATTTGGAGTGGTTCTGTAGTTATTGACATTGCTAACCAATCCTCCTCCCCCTTTCAACAAAGTACGTTTAAATATATCTACAAATCGTTCTACCTGACCATTTGATTGGGTCTATTGAGGTAGGGGATGTTAGTGCTGGATTGCATTTTGTCTGCAAAAAGCTGAAAATGCTGCTGAATTAAATTATGTACCATCGTAGGTTACCATGGTTTCAGGGACACCGAAACTACTAGACGAACAAGTTAGTCTGGCGAGGGTGGCTTTTGTCATGCATTATAGCATGTAGAAAACTTCAGGCCATATTCTATGTGCGTCAACAATGATAAGACAAATTCTACCTTGTATCGACTCAGTCAAGTTACCATGAATTCTTCGTCATGGAGTTTCGATCATCGATCATGGATGTGAGGAAGACTGGTATATTTCTCGCCCCTTAGGTGCATTTAAGACAATTTTGACATATCTTTTCGATTTCTTGATCCATATTAGGCCAATATACGTAGCTATGCGCCATGGATTTCATTCTGGTTACATCTGAATGGCCATTGTGGAGTCACTTCAGCACTTGTTGTCGAAGACTCTTTGGCACTACAATCCTACCGCTAAACATGACACATGGTTCCACGATCGACAGTGAGTCGCGGCAGTAGTAGTATTGTTTAAGCTTTTCAGTGTGCTAAGATATTAGCCACTTAGTCTTGAGGAACTTTTTAACAGTTTCTAACTTCTTATTTTTTCAAGTAGCAGCTTTGATATCTTCAAAAGCCACAAACACACACACACACACATTGTAACGGTTTCAATTGGTTACTAAACGACCGCTTAGATTGACGGATCGGAGATCGCTTACTGCAGTAAAAGAGTGGAAAACACGTATGGGTCACAGTACAATGCACTGTACAGAATGCAATAATCTTTAAAGCAGAGCGAAAAATAAAAAAATGCTTCCAAAGTCCCAATGTAACCGGTGTGTGTAGGACTTGTAGTTGTGAACAACTTTTATAATGAAGCAAGGTGTATTTCTTAATTCAATTTTATACTTAACTGATCACAGTGAATTAGCCTACAATCACCTTCTGATAAACAATTATCGTGTACTAGATAAATTACAAGAAACGGATCTGCGATTCACTCGCAGAGGAGACGACTGGAACGATGGGCAGAACACTTCGAGGAGCAGTTTAACTGGCCTCCGCCACCATTGCATTGCCGCTATCCAGTCGGATCCTTAATGGAGCATTGAGAGAGGCCCCCAACACTAGCAGAAGTCGAGAGAGCGGTAGGCAACCTGAAACGAGGAAGGGCAGCAAGACTAGACGGAATAACTCCTGAGGTATACAAGGATGATGGTAAGGTACTCTTGGTCAGGTTAACGGAAGGGTTAACCAGTACATGGGAATCAAATGCAATCCCCTCTGACTGGTCTAAATCACTCACTATTCCAGTCTTCGAGAAAGGCGAGAAGTCCTCTTGTGATAACCACAGAGGAATCAACCTGACGAACATAGTGTCTAATCTTCTAAACTCCATAATTCTTCGACACCTGAATGGAGCTTGGAAACAGCAAACCCGAGAAAACCAGGCAGGCAAGCTTTAGACCTGGTCGCGGGTGTATCAACTAAATATTCATACTACGTCAGGTTTTGGAACATAGACGCGCTTACCGACGCCCGACACTATCTGTATTTGTCGACCTGAAGGTGGCATTCGACTCCTTTGATCGAGAAGTCTTATGGCAATGTCTCTCACTGAAAGGCGTGTCGAGCAAGTACATCACCTTATTGAAGGCTCTCCACTCGAACACTTGTGGGGGTGTTAGAGTCTATCTATAGTGAGATGTACGGGGAGCTGTGGTCGTCGAGTGGTGTCCATCAAGGGTGCCCATTGTCTCCATTCTTATTCAATTTTATCATAGATATTCTTATGGAGGTCTCACTCTCGTCACCTGACTACACAGATGTTGACCTAATCGGTGGAGAGTTGTTGTTAGACCTAGAATATGCAGATGACATAGTGCTGTTAGGTGAAGACGCTGACAAGATGCAGAGTCTTCTGAACACTTTGAGTGGGAATTTGAGAATGTTTGGAATGCGTTTGTCACCATCGAAATGCAAAATGTTGCTCCAAGGTTGGTCTTCAACGGTGCCACGGCTAACAGTAGAGAGTGTAGTGGTTGAGTGTGTTGACCACTTCACTTACATGGGAAGTAGGATTAGCCCTGGTGGCTGGCTCAGTGGTGATGAAATCTCTGCAGGGACACAACAGGTTCGATTGGCTTTCGCCAACTTACACCACCTATGGCGTCGCCGTGATATCCGTTTGTCTATTAAGGGTCGCGTGTACTGCATCTGCACAGCAGTCCGCTCCGTTCTACTATATGGCTGTGAAACATGGCCATTGAAGGTGGAAGACATGAGAAGGCTTGAGGTGTTTGACCACCGTTGCCCTTGTAGTATAAGCCGTGTTTTGTGTTGTCACGACGTGAGTAATGCAGAAGTCAGGTGTATAGTTTTAGAGAGAAGAGGTAAGTTAGTTGACACGGTTGTGAACCTTCATCGACTGAGATGATTGGGACATGTGTTACGTGTTCCTAGTCACTGATTGCCTCATCACACAATGTTGGTTGAGGTAGGTCCAGGCTGGAAAAAGGCCGAAGGTGGCCAGACTAAAATATGGCACCAATGTATGAAGTCTTTGACTGTTGGTTTTATCCATGTGGGCGATTCAGACTAGGTGGTTGGAGTCGGCGGGACAAGAGGAACCGGTAGTTGGAGACTCTAGGTGATATATCTGAGAACCGATGTCAGTGGTGCAGATGTACACACACATTATCCTCATCTTAACGACGCTATACCGAATCTCACCATTTTGTCATTCTTCCTTTCTCTCTTTGAGTACTTGATACTTCCTTTGACTGAATTTTCTTTTTTTCATCTTCCACTTCACTGCCCTTCTGCTTGATGTACTGATATGAGGTGTGGCAACTCGGAGGGTTACGCAGTAATGCCTGGTTCTATGCTGATTTAGATGGATGGATGAGTGAATTACAACTGTGTAATAGGCGCTTTCAGTAAAACTTAACGAAGGTGACTGAAATTCAAGGAAGTTAGGAAATACTTTTTTTAGAAGCAAAGGTCGACCCGTTGGAATTACAGATATTGTTCGAATCTATTGGTTCTACTGGTCATCTGCGATTCCTTTGATAAAACTAGCTGCATAACTTTTGTTTTGTGAATCATGTGTATTGGTTTGTAGTATGCAAAATTAAAAGGCAAGATATAGTTTTATGCGTAATTGCTCGTATTTCTTTTTGAGAGTACTAACGATAAGATTTCTTTTACAAAATGTAATGAAATGATTTTCATTTCATTCGTAAAAATTAATCTTTTCTCTTTTGTTTCAAAGATCGCCAGTGGCATGTCTTATTTGGAAGAAATGAATTCTGTTCATCGAGATTTACGTGCGGCTAATATCCTTGTTGACCAAGATTATTCAGTAAAGGTATCAGATTTTGGATTAGCGAAAATTATTAGTGATGATTCTCATGCTGATCCAAGTAAGCGGGAATCGTGTTAAAGTTTTTAATATTTATTTGCAATGAAATAACATACCTCGAAATTCACTCAGCCAGCCACCCTATGCACATCCGTTCATTAGGCAGGCAATGAGCCATACTTATTGTGTGAGCACTAGCGGTCATACTACCTGGCTGTCCAATCCTCGGTGGGTTGAGCAATGTTCGAATCCATGACCCATTGGTTGATAGTCATCTCCATAAACCACTGGGCCACAGCTCCACATACATACAAACAGGTTGTACATACAAGTAGTTCCTTAGTTATTTTTCCCCTGTTTTTCCGTAAAATTATATGTTGAATGATAATTCCAAATGCTAAGTGCGTGAAAGGATCAACTGAGGTAGTGACACTTAGAGATGACAGTGAAGAGAAAACGCCGATGGATTTGGAATGTTATCTTTAGAAACAAATGATGTCAGTTAACCGTTTCTTACGTGGATTAAAATGACTAGTCTTGTGGTCGCTGTTTTCATCGTGTTCATTATTGAGGCTCTTGTCTATCCCTCCGGTATCACAAATAACTTGGACAAGAGATTTTTCATTTAAGTAAACGCCGGTCGCTTTCTGCATTGAATCACAAATTCTTATAACACAATGCCTATCGTAGAGCCAGTGTTTCACGATTCACAGTTCATAAACTAAATGTGACCCAGTTTTATACTTTAATTGGGTGTTTGCAATAAATATGAGCCAAGCGTAACCGACGATGTATGACTGAACTAATCAGTTATCTGATTCGTAATGGAATCCGCAAAAGTAAACTTGCTCTGGTAATGGATTGAACGGAGCTGTAGCTCATTGGCCTAAGCACTCCATTTCCAACCTATGGATCGTGGGTTCGAGTCCCGCTTGATTTACTGAGTTATGAGCGGGCAGGTAGTATTATAAACCACCACACAATACGTGCGGTCCCCGTTGTTTGTTGCACGAACTTGCACGCGGTTGCTGGATCTAATATTCCCTTGACTTCTTAGTATCTCAAGACATTTCTTTGCGTGGAACAATGAATGGTGGTAGATTTATACACGTGTTTATTATACAATACTAGGTAATCAGTTAAGCTCTTCAGACAAACAAAGCCAACTTAGAATCTCAGGCAGAAGTGGATCGGTTCAAGTCACCAAACTTTCCGTCAGCACGAAAACAACTTGATAATAAAACATATCTGTTAAGTGACAAAACACATTCAATTCAGTAACACGGCCAAAGAAGAATAATGAGCAGGTTTTTGTTGTAAGCTACTTAAACTGATAGCCCCTAACTGAGATATTAAATGTTACACTTTGAATCTGTTGCTTACATTTGTTCACAATCACTTTTTCTGTATTGTATTCCGTTTATTTGATGAACAATATGCTCTTCTTCAAACCCTTAAAGATACCAAGTTCCCGATAAAATGGACAGCTCCAGAGGCAGCTCTACAACACATCTTTAGCATTAAATCTGATGTTTGGTCATTCGGCATATTGATGTATGAAATTGTAACTTATGGTGGCACACCATATCCAGGTAAAATGCAGTTATTTGTTGCTTTTTGGTTTGTATCCGAAGGATGATTTATTTTGATTTTAAAGAATTTGGTTTACTTCCAGTGTTGTTTTTATTTCACCAGTAAATTTTGCAAACTGTGGTCATATGTGAAAAATTTTATTTTCTAAGCCGTGAACATTAGTATTCAGCTTAAGAATTGGAACACTTTACCCAGTAATTTTTATTCAAATGCGAGTAACCCTACGGAGTCGACGGTAATTGCAAACGTGACGTCATCGAATATCCTCAACTCGGCGAAGCCAAGTTTCGCAGGCGTAAAACAGAGCTGCTCGCACCGACGCACTGCCTGGAAACCCGACTCATACAGCAAGATTTGCGTCATGATAGCATCATGCGTTGCTCTGGTTTTCAGTATGCGGCTAAAAATTTCACCAGTCACACCTTCCCCAGCGCTCACATGACTACACAGATATGCAAATTTCTCGACGACTTCCGAAGGTTCACCACCAAAAGTCAGTGCAGATGCAGGTTTCTGCTTATGTTGTAAAAGCATTTCTCACTGTCAAATTGCCAGGCACGTACCATGCTTACGGACACTAATCGCTAGCTGTTGAGTACGATTTGAGTTGTCTGTATGTTGTCGTATAGTAAAACGGTATCGTCTGTATTCTCAAGGTCGAAAAGTTTTGCACTTATTAACAAGCCTACACCACCACCTCCTTCAGGGTTCTGTTGGATGTACTATTGATCGTATATGTAAAAAGGTATGGCGAATTCGAGCATCTTTGTCTTAGTTTACTATTAGTTTGCTAAGTTGGTTGCATGAGGTATGAGGTATTCTTTTAAGGTGCCTTCAAGATGTTAACAAAGTTCTCATCATCTCTCTTTCATAGACAATTCCTTATAACAACCCTGCTTAGTCAATCAAAAGCAGTTCCGAGAAGGAGAACACAGAATGGGTTGTCTTAGTTGGTTGTTTCATGACCTTTTAGTAACAGGAGTTCCTTGTGGACATCAACTTTGTTATATTTGTCTAAGTTAACTTGCCACAGAGCAAAAAACTGAATCTGGTGTTGATTGTACATTCGAATAGCTTAATTACTTCTTTAAAAGCTTCTACCAGCTTTCAGTGCGTCTACAAAAATTGTTAATGGAGGTACAATCTACTTCATAAACCGTCTTACTTACGCCAGGCTTCTTTTTTAGTAGTGTCTCGGGTGAATTGGAAGAGCTTTCATCTGCATTCACCACTTGTGTCCCAGTGGTGCGTTCTGACCACCAAGCATGTCTCTTTATAAATGTACTACGTTATCTACTGCCTGCTAGCAAACTGCTACATACATTTGTATTCACTTTCAGCCGGAATGTGTTCAGGAGCGTCTAAAGGTTGCAAGTAGCTCGTAAAGGTACACTGTTTATTGACCCTATATTCTTCGAAATGGCAAGTAGCTTTACTATGCTCATCCGTTTTTTCAGGTTTGACGGGTAGCCTTGAATCTAGATGACCTTGGTATCTCGTTAAAATACTGAGATCAATCGATTTTCTTACGTCGAAGTTTTTAAGACGATAGTTCTGATGGCCACCATGACACAAGATGAACTTAGCACACACTAAAGCGTGATCACAGTCGCACCAGTTTCTCCAGAACAACTTGCAGCCTTGAATATACTCACGCCGTAGGTAGTTGATTGCAATGTGAGCCGCAGGAGGTGTATCTTGTGTCTCAATGGCCTAGTCAATAGCGCTTTGGCGTTTGAAGCCATCAGTACTACTGGCGTTGAGTTCGGTGGGAAAACACCACTCACTGGGGTTCAGGTACATCCGGCCGACGAGTCTTAAATAGGACGAAACGCCCGTCCTGGATTCCACTGGTCAGCTCCAAGCAAACTACGCAGTTAATTTTCTCTATACCAAGTGTTTTAAAGTTTAGGAGAAGATAATAATTCAGAACATAAGGAAAGTTCGGGTAATAGATTCAGTCATTCAAGGTCAAAGATGGGACTAAATGTATGAAATTGTCTTATTACACAGAATTTTATTACTTGTAACGACATTTGGACAGCGAGTTTCGCTCTCCATTTTCAGCTTTATTCTATCGTTTGTATTTGACATATGATACTTCCCGAACGCTCAATTCGAAGTGGGCAGTTGTCTAAAATGATCACTTCCTTGTGCACATGGCAGAAGAATAAAGTCACACTACATTCTAAAGGTTGCGGATGTCCAAAGTAGTGTAGTATGGCGGTCATCCGTTTCGGATCGTTGAGTCTATATGCCCCACTGTTTTGTAATCAGAGTCTTACGACTCCTCGAGGGTGTGAGCCTTTCGTAACCAGCAATCCGCTTATAAGTGGTGAGCGTCGGCTTCTGTCCTCTCAGCTTTATGTAAACACCCTCAGCCACGTGAAGGTAATGAATATAACTTTCTTAGCAGAGGCTACGGACATGTGGCCATGCAAGAGCATTTCTAAAGGATAACCAGACCCTTTCTACCCTCAGCTATATTGTGGCGTTTGGCCGTCGTTTGAAAGCTAGTCCTACTCAATCCTTCAGCGCAGTCAGAAATGCTAGTGTCACGCCGATTGGGTAGTATAAATTTTATGGGTCCTATGTTAATATGCGTGTGAACTAACTCGGGGACCTTATCGCCAGTTATTCAAGGTGAAGGTCTCACAAAACGCTCGTAAAAAGTAGATACCTTAGTAAGATAATAGAAAGCATATCACTTCAAAATTAGGCGAAAATGTGTTCCATCAAGTGCAAATGAAAAGTCACTACACGTGTGGCTGAAAATTATAGTTGATGTACTCAGCGATCTGGTCAAGTGAATCTTCGTAAAAAAGCGTTAAAGTTGAGAAATTACATCTGTCTTTTTGACCCATTCTGCTGATATACACTAAGGCGTAAAGATGAATTATCTAGGGAAGTAAAACTACCTTGCCCTTATTGCTTCACTCATTCCTATGAAGGTGGTTACGTCGACATCCTATATTAAGTGTGACCCTTCACGAAAGTTATATCGAGTCATCATATTTCACAATAGCGTACAACAAGGAAGTAAATGGGGAAGAACGAACATAGTCAACGAAGAGAGTGTGTGGTGAGAACGGATGGATAAATTAGTGTCCAATATTTTTGATGTCAAAGGGCTAAATAATCAAATAGCCAAATATTTATCTCTATCAGTTTCAAAGCTCCAACCCATACAACACACATCCCTATGTCACTCAGACCGCAAGTCATGGACGTATGACACATTTTGATCGATTCACAATTTTTTCACGGAAGTTAAAATTGTGCGTCGATGTAATTGGTGAATAGCTCGATTAGCGCGATACCCATCTCCAAAGCGCCTTAGTCGATGAAGGTTCACCCGCAGGTTACCTTACTTCTACTTGCTAATTTATGCCCAACTTTAGTCTTCCCTACCTCCATCATTGTAGTTATTTTCTGCACAAAGATCTACGGCTCATTTATATACTAGCTAGCAATAGTAGATTAGTTAGACGGAGGATGTGAAAAAATGCTGGTCGAAATGGACTACCGATAATGACACGATAGGATGTGTGGCGTGATGGAGTGATTAGCACTCATTAGAATGAAATAATCGTCTGACTGACTACATTCAGTGTATCACTTTCGCCAAAATTGAGTAATGAACAAAAAACTTATAAATATATCGAAGCTTATCATTTCGTCAAAAAAAACACCTTGTTTTTATTCAGTGAGTGAGTGAAATTCGAAAATAATAGGAATAGAAACTGCGCAACACTGTGACAGTGACCTTAAAAGCCAACCTCATCAACTTCTGAAATAACCAAACAGATATCTGTATTTAGGCTAGAAAGGCAGGTTTTCGTGCAAAATGATGAAATCTGATTGTTTGTTTCACTTGTTGCTAGGGTGACCTTTTGAGTTACTCTGAACGTACAGTCAGTGAAGAGTAAATCATGCATGTAATTCAACCCTCTACATGTCCATGTACTAGACTATGAGCCACGTTTGTTATGTGTGGGTTTATGATACTACTCGGTTGCACATGTTGAAGTAGGTTGAGCAGGCTTTGAAACCCAAGACCCATTTTCTTGTAAGTTGAGTTCCTAAGCCAATTTCATTCGACAACCCTCAACTTCTTTGCAATTTATTTGAAGTCATCTTTCTGTTTCCTGTGCAATAAAATGATCTAAGTAAGGTTACTTGAAGATCATTAATTGATCTACCAAATAAGATTCACTGATACTGACTGTTTCAGAGAGACAGCATACATCCATGGCTAGCGATTTCACAGTTCTAGCGACTGAAGCTTGCTAGCCGATTTGGCATACACTTCGCACGTTGAAAGCTCTTACATGAACTCGATGATCAGGTCATAGGAAACTAGGAATGAGGTTTCAATGGCTATGATGGTTTGCAATTGTCGCCGAATCAGAAGTTGAAGAAGGTGTAAGAGGCTTAATATTAGTGCCAAGAGGTGAAGGTGAGGGTGAAGGAGGAGATAGAGTTGAGGAGGATAGGTTGTATTTGATTGGGTCTTGAATACTACTGGGAGTGTGAGTTCACTTGACACTTGGTGGCTGCCTACACTATGGAAGGCTATTTCTTCTCAAAGTATCTGAAAGAGAAGAAGATTTGTGTGACTGACCAGAGCCCATGAGAGACACGTGCTTAAGATGTGTCACATATGGCCTTTAACGAGTTGTTGATTTGAGGTTTGGTTCTTCTAATGGCCGCTAGAGAGGATTCATAACGCCAGCACCAGAAGACCGTAGGGCAGGGAGGAGTGTGGTATTATTCGGGTGGACGTTTTCCGACCCCTCTCCCCATTATGAAGGCGTCATCAGCGTGGCACTGCAGGTGATCCAAGGGGAACATCTTACTGCTGTCACACCTGATCTTGCTAGTGGTAGTGCGACTTCGGTCTCAGATCTCCATCATAGTTTACCTAATTTACACTACAATGGTAACTGCTTTTCGTCTTACCACTATTCAACAGACCTTTGTCGCATAGTGGGATGTGGAGGGAGTGTTGCATACGCAGCTGGAACGTTTCAAACTATCATTTCTGACCACTGGTTGATTAGCTTTTATCACTTTCTAACATGCGTTTAAAGCACTACACTTTCATGTAGTGCAGATTAGAACTAAATGTATGAAATGTGACAGTTGGTGATGCTTTTTTTCTCGTGATAACCGGATTAAGGACTAGTAGAGCTTCATCTCATCATTGGTGTGTGAATTCTACTTTAACCGTGTTCCTATACTCGACTATCACTCCGTCAATACGAGTAAGACAATTATCGAGGTTTTTGATATGATTGAATTGATGACAATAAATGCGCGAAACGATAATAATGCAGTAAGATACTTGGACTGAATGCGAGTAGCGTGGCTGTACTCCCCCAAACGTGATACTTCCATTGAGTTGCTATAATCAGAAAACAAAGACCGGCCTGTGACTATAAGTAAGACGACTTTATTTGACAGTAAACGCACATTAACATACAGTTTTTCTTCAGAGAATGTAGGCACCAGTTCACAGGTTGGACATTTAGTTTTTATTGGTCCGTTGAAGGACAAGGTTGCAATCCAGAACTTCATCCATATCGGTTGGTAACCTTGAGTGCTAGTTTCGATTTAGACTGATTCTTGTCGGTTTTGTTTTCCCCTGTACATTCATCGAAGACATGTTACATTGTTTTTTTTAGCATGATTTGTGGATAGTTTTACGTTTGCATCTTTTGTTTTGTTGCTGATAGGAATGACTACGCGTCAGACAGTTGCTGAAGTCGAGAAAGGCTATCGTTTACCTTGTCCGCATACTGCTGAACATCCTTGCCCCGATGACTTATATAATCTTATGCGTAAATGCTGGGATGCTAGACAGAGAATCGTCCCACGTTTCGTTCACTCTATGACGTTTTGAAAATTGGTCAACACACACTGAAGCTCAATATCTGGATAACTAGGGGGGAATGAAATGGTTTCTTCTCAGTGAACAATGCTTTCTTGGATAATCATTCCAAATCAGTATTGACATTCAATGATGATTAGCACATTTCCGGTGACGTAATTACTCCTGAGATTTATACTCAGTCATATTCGTTGTGTACATAATTTAACTATGCTTTGTAACTAACTATGCAAGATGTTCTTTTTCAAATGTGTATCTATATATTTTTTAGCTACCTCTTGGTCCTCTTTTCTAGCCACATATTCATTCATTCATTAATTCATCATTTTGAAGATCTCATGAGAAAGGGCTTGTCACCATTAGCGGATTCATTCTGTTGTTATATAATAGTCTTTATTTAAGCAGTTTTTTGCGCCACAATACATTTCTGTCTATGCGATGTCGCTTCATCTTGAATAAGTATTTATAGGCCTATGCTTTGCTGTGTAGACAAAAGTGAACTGTTTCACTCTGTGCTTCCACGTATCAGTGCCAGTGCATTTCTAAATTGTGAAACTGATTCACACTGCTTCACTTAACGCGGTGATCATTTCTGTTTGTATAAATTTCTTATTCTGTATATCATGCCAGTTATGGGCTTCTTAGTTTCTCTCTCTACATTCTGGTTGTGTTGCTTCCGAATGAATGCGACTCACAACTATCGGGAGATCGAATAAAAGAAATCGACTACTTTTTTATGCATCGGTAAATTTCGCTTTTGAGATATGCCCATTGTGGAGATAGTCAGTGAAGGGTCGGTTATTATTACACTGCAACTGTCGTATGCTCCTTTCATCAACAATGATTTGTTTATTATGAGTGGCTGAAATTTCTATGCACTACTACCTTTAGGTAATGCTTTGTTTTATATATATATATATATATATATATATATATATATATATATATATATATATAAAACAAGAGTATTTACATATTGTTTTGTAAAATCCGTTTTCTTACTGTTTTGATCGTATAGTTGACTCCGTCCCGTGTATCCTCTCTTTCCCAGTACTGTTTATCTCATAATTGTAATTTATTCCAATGGAAGTTTACTCTGTACCCTTATTCCTAGTCGTGTGATCTGATTTTTATTTACTAGGCCATCAATTTCTCTAGTAGTCTGATATATACATCTTTTTATCTTCAAAATTCAATCTGGTATGGAGATTGCTTTATAATATATTTCAAGTATGATTTCTTGCTATACTCTGTCTTTAATCATGAATGATTAAAATGACATGCATATCTCTTCTTGGGTATTAACAAGTCTTCAAAGTTTTTCTGCTTGTTTTATTCGATGGTTGTTAGTTGATGCTGGTTGTTTTCTTGCTTGTCTTACATAATTTGTTGTTCTAACTTTATTCTTTCGACTGGTTGAACACTCCCTTTATATTTATTTACATACTGATGGTTTGAATTATCATCATTTGAATATAATGCAATAAAAGACTATACTCATTTTGCTCAGTGCCGTAATTCAGTATCATTACCGTATTGTGTGTATGAATCGATGTTCCATTTCACCTTCTTAGTCTGATCCGACCGATAGCTGATACTTTGACGCGGTGGTCGAACTTGCATATCACGATGACCCAGCGATCTACGCTTACTGGAACGCTTGTTTCCTCCAGGTCCTACCATGCTGGAAAAAGTCTGTTAGACAGTAGCAAGATGAAAAGCAATTACCCATGTAGTGTCAATTACTACACTATGATAAGGGTCTGAGAATGAAGTCGTACTGTTGAGTGAATGGGTTGTGACACCAGTAGTGTTTCCCTTGAATGTCCAGAAGTACCGTGCTAATTCTGTCTTCCTTATGGGAAGTGGAGAAGTCATAACAGAACAGTTTTGCAATAGCTCACCTCACCCTAACTAGCAATCTCCCGGTGCCGGCAGCATAGCTTTCTTGCCTGACAGCTCAGTGAAATCTCAACTCAAGATGATGTCCCATGGACTCCACAGTTAGACAGAAGCTAGTCCTTTTCTTCGTCAAGCACGTATTCAGATAGGAGATAGTTGGGTATTTATCTAAATGTGACAGGAGTTCTCATGCTGAGGAAACCTGGAGTGATATCATATCTGCTGTAGGAGTAACGATAAAGACGGTTGGTTAGCTAGACCAAAAGGTTAGCCAGCCTCAGCTATTTTTATCCAAGGTTATATGGTCTACATCTCTTGTGTTTAGCAACGTCCCTCCTCTATGTGCGTTAGATAGTGTTAATATTTTAGTTATCAACACCTTTGTTCCTAGTGTGAGTGACTGATTTCCTATTGCCTACTGTAAAGCTTTCAAAGGAGCAGATGACTGTCTAAAAAATTAATCGCTTTTCCGACTACTGTAATTAACTAGCATCAGGCAGTTGCGTCATCACTTCATATATCTTGCGGAAAAAGCATACCCTGCATATAAAAGCTATTCAAACCTCTTGCATTAATGTGTTATCATAACTGCGGATCGATGTCTATACATAGACGCCGATTAACACTCAAACTCATAAGCAGTCTGCGATGTAATGTGGGTAAGTTTCCGAACAATGCATGAATTGTAAAGTCCGAAAGTCATTCAGATTACATGTAGTTCATTTCTCAAAATCCACTCCCTGACTACAGCAGAGAGGAAAATCGACTGCACTTCTCCAAAATACGCCACACTTCACAGCAACAGCATGCAGAAACCAATTAAATCCATAACGAGTAATATTCCACTACAAACAAGTTTATGCCATATGTTACAATCAAATGGAGGAGGTCAGTGAAATCAACAGTATATTCATCTGCACCATTGTCACCAATTTAGACTCACACCACTAGAGGTCAACAAACATTCTCGTCACCTTGAAAACGGTAAACACACCATCTTCATGATGGAGACCAACAGTCGGAGACATTGAGGATTCGTGCCACGTGATGGGCTGGCTACAACTAGCCTCCTTCTTTCAGTACAATTCTGTTTCGACTAATTTTGCATGTCGAGGAAGGCGATGACTCAGCATGTACACCACATGAATGTGATAGATCAGTCGTCGGAGATCTACATCCTCATCAACTGATCAGATCGGTGCACTTACTCGTTCCGAGGTTGAAACCTGTCTGCTTCTCTGAGTTTGTCATTCTCAGGGTCGCGTCAGGCGTGCAGTGACAATGGACGTTGGGACATATTTGACAGCCTGTCAATCTCATTTCCCCTTTGCTTGTCACACGGCAATTCCACTCATATTTTGCCAATTGAACTGATCATCGAACTATCACAGTCTCACTGGACTCTCTCTGATTTAGATACACTAGCTAATAAGAATGTCAGTTCTTCTGGTCATTCGATTTCGACCCGCAACCTCAAAAGCTGTTGGAGCTTTACATAAGCTAATGCAGATTTGCACCAATTCACATGCGATACAACTTGAACGAGAGCTGGTCAACGGACACATGGAGGATGGGGCTGATTGTTTGGCAACTGATGTGTGTCTGTTGTCCAGCTGGAATGTTTTTCAAATTGTTCTTCTCAATGTCACCTTCAAGTGGCTTGACAGGTTGACAAAGACCTATCCTTCTCGCAGATACTTTCAATGGATCTCATCTTGTTCTTGTCAGTCACCTTGTCTGACTGAAATAATTGCTGATTGTTAGGTAGTGTTAATACCTTATCTATCTCTTTCGCCATACACCACTACCCAGAATTCCTTATCAGTGCTGCGAACCAGATCACATTTAGACTGTTCTCACTACTCATTGGGGTCAGAGACAACCGACACGAGTCTTCTTGTGCCAATCATTTCGAATGGTGCTGCAGGGATCCACTGGCCTCATCTAATCTTCGGGTGTGAACTAGGTATAGTCTCCTTGTCTGTTTCTGCAGCACACTGCATACTACCACATAATCACATGAATAATTAGTCTGACAGATGATCGATCAACCAATCAATATTATTATTTTGAATACTGAACAATGTAGGTAGGCTACTACCATATTCATATGAATAATGTCCAGCATATTTACGCTAAATACACACTTGATGTTCCCGTCTTGTATCCATCTGAGCATTAGAGGAGGCTTGAATTCTGTTTACTTCCGTGTCCCATGAAGGTGCATGTGTATAGGTGCTCAGACTGTCGTATATTTTGAGTGTAGACTGAATGGTATTCTGGAATGGAGGTATTTGTGCTTCTCACTGGCTACGTACAACAGTGTGGGCTAGATGTGTCCATCGTTGGCGTGCTGCTAGCGATCAGGATTGAGACATTGTTTGATAGTAGTTTTGAAGTTGTTGCTGTTTGAGAGCAAGTGTTTTTCAAACTTGAATTGTGAGTGGAGAACACCGTTTTCATTTTATCGTTGTGGTATTCCATATATGCTTTAAATATAGCTTATTTCCCTAAACTGTGTGTGTGGTATGACTATGTTTGAATGATGCTATTGGCAGCAGAAGTTGGTAGGCAGGGGCACTATTTCAGTTTTTAAGATAGGCAGTTTCCTAGTGATTTGCATGAATGGTAGGTATTATTGGTTGAACTGCTGTTTATCTTCTGGATGGGCTCTAATGCACCCACGCCTCTAACAAGCAGCCGTTGGACTTTGCTGTGAAATTCGTATATTATTTGTACTTCCATAGTAGCTACTCTTCCTATTTTCACTATTTTCCAGGTGTTCTTGGCACATTGGAGCCTCAGCAAATTTGATAGACAGCATAGCTGGTTTTGTCACGACAACTAAGTTAAAGTAAAATCTGATTGTCAGGATTTTGGATTCTGTGGTGCATTTAGTTTACCCACCTTTTGCTTCACATACATAATATATTGTAATTGCACCTCAGGCACCATATATTATGTTGTATTGATCTATGAATGATAGAAACATTCATAATTGGCACACTTCATCCACTTGCAGATGGAGGTTCATTCTGCTAACAATATAGAAACTTAGAAACATACATGTCTGGTATAATTCAGTTTCGAGGTTTATGGGGGTTTGTTGATTTCAAGGTGGTATTCATCATAGACTAACGTCATTTAGAGGAACATGGAAAACCTGGGAGCACTGAACTTCTGTTTCTTTAAAATACGAGACCCCTCGTCAGTTTGCACCCAGGTCTCTGTCAGGGACTTAACCCCACGACCTTCGGGTTCCATGGTGAGCACCTTACCATGGAGCCACTGAGACCTCAGGACAAATACTCAACGAGGACATTGGATAAAAGTCGTGCTAAATCGGAAGTTGATAGAAGTAAGGAAAGTGTGTAACACTGGTTTCTGACCCAGTGACTGAATTGCAATACTGACTTGTCTGTATTTAATAATCAGTTGGCTGTATTGAACAAACCTGTGCTACTGAATGTCCAGTCATCGCTATGTATCTGACTGATAAGGGGATAGATAGAGAGAGAAAAGATTAGTCTTGGGAATGGACCAGTCAAAATGTAGTTTCTGCTAATCACATGAATAGTTAGACTGACAGATGATCGATCAACCAACCAATATTATTAATTTAAACACTGAAAAGTGTAATCATTTAGATATATTTTCCTTTCATCGTGTAATGTGTACCTGTGCTATTCCAGCAAACTATATTAGAAGAAATAAAATGTTTTGTATTATTATTCCTCAACGCTTCAATTTTGCTAGGAAGATCATTTTCAAGATTATGGATCTGACAGATCAAGATGCGGCAGATTAGATTTGCCTATAAGAAAATCGCATTCATGGAAAAAACTAAGTTTTCACTAGATGCTGACTGAATTGACACTGGGTGAATAAATGCAGACATTCTACGGATCAACCAATGAAAAATCAACCCATAGATGCTAGTTGTATGGAGGCAATCGGCAGGAAGCAGTAGACCCAAGTTTCGTGCTTGTTGGCACTTGTCAGCAGCATGTGTCTGCAACCTCGACAGGACTAATGTCCCACTGAGGATTCGAGCCCGCGTCACCCAGTGTTGTAGTCAGCGACGTTAGCACTGAGCTATTGGGGCCGCGACTGATCTTTTTTAGGACTAGATCAGATACATTTATTGGTTACCCTCCAATGACCAATCAATGTAAAAATCAGTTCAGTTTGCAGGTTTGTGGGGATTTATTGATTGATTTCAAAGTGGGGTATTCACCGCGGAGTGACCGATATCAGCTGGAGAATTATTGAAAACCTGGGAGTATAGGACAGCTGTTTCGTCCCAGTATGAGTCTCCTGAACAGTGAAGTGCACACCAGCAACCAGGAGAAGAGGTGATGGACACTACAGTCTGGTGGATATAGTACTTTCCTTTAATAAATAAATTTAAATAGAGCGACAAGAACCATTTCAATAGAATAGCTTGAACAATCCATTTCACTTCAAAGCTTCTCTGATTCAAGTTTGCGTAAACATTTTGCATAAGTTGATATTGTTGATATTCTTTTAGGCTTTAGTAAGAATAAACTAACCTTGAAATAAACTGGAGCCATGCTATTCTACCGAAACTTTTGTTCTCACACTTCAGTCTTGTTTGATTTATATGGTGAGCAACAACAGACACGTACTCTATTAGTGAGGGAGTTAACATTTCATGTTGCATTCAATTCTTCTGCCTGTTTATAGATATCCAAACCAAGTTGGGATGTGATGATTTGAAAAAATTTGAGCATTGGGTAGATGATATTCATTAATTTTGTATTTGTATTTCCCAACGAATGTAAAACAGTAAATTTGTTTCAACTGATGGTTCGCTATTCAGGTCACAAGGTCGATTTTGAGAGCATCAGTATTAATATGATGCTCCCCCTCTCTAATTCAGCTTTGAATTGTGATGACAAGTTTTGACCAGACAGCCAGTGTGGATGCGATCAAGCAATAGTAACAGGTCACGAATTCACATGGTAGTCGGGAAAAACCCTTGGTGATTGAAGTGAAATAAAAATCTGGTCAGCAGTCGGACCTCGTAGCTCAGTTGGTACGGCATTGAGACGAGAACCCGATGGTCCCTGGTTCGAATCTGGCAGTGGTCCAAATTTTCATCTCACCTTCAATCATCACCCAGCATAAATATCAAAACTATTCAGAAACGCTATAGAAATTATAAAGAACGTCTCACAGCAGAATCTCTTCACATTAAAGGGAATGAGGGAGAACAAAGTAGTTTGACATGGTCTCAACCCACCCCCACATATTGACATAACCATCATACATCGAGGTGATAAGAACTATCAACACATGTGTACATACAAATCTCAATCTTCAGTTCACACACTACTCCATATGGATATCATCTTTATTCTACAATTCTGACGAAGCAGAATCATTCATGCAGAAAAACACTTGTCAAGTTATCAAATAATAAGCTTGTATATTGTGAATTCCCTACTATACTGTACAGATAACTAAAAGAATATATATATAATATTATGATTACAGAGTGAGTATTGGATTGGTCACAATTAATATTGACTTGCACTTTGAGAATCAGTACTTCTGCTTGATTAACACCATCCTTTCGTATCATGTTTCATTCATGAATCGAGATTCTTCTCTCACATTCGACGATGTCTACATGTCGTCCAGCTTAATCTCTTTCTGTCTAACACACTCACATATACACACAATCTAGGCTTTCATTTTCTTTATTTATCTCCCCTCCCAATAAAGTACTGCTTTTTCTTCACTATTTTGTCTCCCTCTCCTTCTCTCTTAATATTCAATCCAATGAATGCACTGTTCGGTGATATTTGATGAACTGTTGCTTTTCCTGGTAAAATTTTATGATTCTCATTGTATAGGGTGTATTTTATTTGTCTCATCCAGGCGTAGTATATTAGAACGAATGACAAAATAAACAATAATTTTGTGTTATTCCTCAGCGTTTCGATCTTGCTACGAAGATTTTTTTTTCAAAGGTATGTAGCTAACATTAAGTTTTCAGGTTAATATTCAAGTATAGTACAGAAGGTGACTTTTATGATCATTGCATCACATTGTGATATGGAACAAAGGACAATATAATGTAGGTGAGTGATTAGCAAGTCGGTCAGATAGGTTTTTTGGCTTCGGTCCTTTTTAGGGTATCCTCGTATGATTTTTCCCGCATCCCTACAGCACCCTTCGTGGCTTACCTTTGGACTACTCCCAGGAAGTTCGCATCTCCTTTCAGGTGTAGTGATTTAATGAAGTCAAGTTGCATATATGTTTTCTAAAACTTCAGGAATAGTCCTGAAGTGAGTGCACCTAGTTGTTTGTGCATGAAGTGCAGTGTTTTTAGACTCCGGAGGCGTCTCCTGGATAGTTGAAACAGGTGTCTAGTTTTTAGATTAATGCTAGTCTTAGATCTTTCTCCGTGGTCGTGTGACACAGGTATATACCACTCGTCTGAAGTTCTGAATTGTCAAGTCGCCTAGGAAAACCAGTCGAACAACTCTCCAAAAGAAATGAAACCGGAAATCGATAGCTGTACTTGGTTCAAACTCAGACTATAGTCTTATATACCTTCAATATTCTATAGTCCACCTAAAATCCATAAACCTTTGGTTTCATTGAAATTCATTGCGGAATTTTCCAGTACGCCAACATGTTATCGGGTTTCAATACTAAATCTCCTCGAAAAACACTCCGAACAACTTTTTAGAAATTTGTTTGACCTTAAGTCGAAAATATCAACACTTAGACTTGAGGAATTTAAAATTACGGATGATCTACAACGTTTTTTCGTCATAAACCAGCAGGTTAATTAGTGAAAACTTAGAATTCTTTTCTGATTTTCTTATACTCAGAAACCACTCTGATAGAAAATTTTGTTCTGAGTACCAGTGACATGATCTCACTATTAATTATTACAAGTTGTTATTCATTGTAGACTGACATCAGTTGGAGGAATAAAGGAAACCTGGGAGCACTGAACAGCTGTTTCGTCCTAGTGTAGGACTCCTCAGCAGTGCGCACCCACAACCCCACCAGGGATCGAACCCGTGACCTTCAGATTCCGCGGCCAGCGCGTCGCTGATGTCAGTCTACGATGAATAACAACTTGAAATATTTCCAAATCTCCACAACTCCCTCAAAATTCAATTGAACTGGTGCTCATTGGTGACTAGCCTCTAGAAGTATTCCCGAAGTTGCAATGAGAAGTCGTGACCGGTGGGGTCAAAGCCTGATGGCCGTGAGGACAGTTACTTAACGATGACATTGGGTGGCGGTTTGCGCTATATCGTGAGCTAACAGAAGTTGAAAATATGGAGCATTGGATTCTGCCGAGCCAGTGGCTCAATGGTAACACGCTGGCCGCGGGACCTGAAGGTCTCAGGTCCGATCCCTGGTGGGGTTGTGGGTGCGCACTGCTGAGGAGTCCTACACTAGGACGAAACAGCTATCCAGTGCTCCCAGGTTTCCTTTGTTTCTCCAACTGATGTCAGTCTACAATGAATAACAACTTGAAATATTTCCAAATCTCCACAACTCCCTCAAAATTCTACTAATTATTAATGAATTATACAGACAAGCTAACGAGATATCATCCATATTAGTAAATATGTCTGTAGATTTCTGAACTAAGTTTTTTTGTGGTGCATACATGGGGACCAAAAATCTGGCTAATATATTTTGATACTTGGTCAGTTTTGAAACTTGACTTATGATATGTTTTTTTAGACCAGCTTAATACTAGACCTCCCAGTATCAAGTTTATTTGATAAACATAAAAAAACACCCGTTGAAAAATCCTTCGTTGACATGTATAGGATGTGACACCAGGTGAAATCAAGGTTAAAAAAAGAATTCAGGATAGCTTCTGTCCAACATTCTAGAAAGATATCCAGTAAAGTTGAAAGCATTTGAAAACACTTCAGCCATGGGTCTGCACGCGATAACTTTCGATCACAAGGTTGACGATAAAAATAGTGGAATTATTCAGAAAGCCATTAGAAATTATGAAGAACTTTTACTATTGATTGATATACTTATGGTTCTCCGTTGTTTTAGTGAATCAAATTCTTCGACCTCTATTGGGATATGGGCTCCTAAAACAACGGAGAATTACAAGCATATCAGTAAATAGCAATAACTAATACCCGTTGTACCAGAAGTAGCTATCGTTTCTCCGTGGCAAAGTGGTTAACGATGGGTACGAAGTTCGAGTCTTAATAGGAAGAACACCACTAACTGGGGTACAGGTACATCCACCTGACGAGTCCCAAATCGGACGGAATCTGCATCCTGGATTCTTCTGTTAGCCACAACCAAGCAAATTACCATAATTATAAAGAACATTTGATAGCAGAATCTTATCACATAAGGTGGAATAAAGCTTATCCAAAAAAGCAATAAGGGAATAAAAACCTAGCTTGATATACACTTTCATTCCACTCGCATAAACCAGCATAGTCAATACACTTTTGATAAGAAATGGACTAATATGTGTGCATGTAAACTGCATTGTGTAATTTAAACATTCACGCACCAGAAATGTTCATTATCATTTCCAACCAGTTGATAAACTAGGACCTCTATTATGCACACGAAACTTGATGAAGTTATACTAAGTAATCTTAGATGTTTTGTTTTTTTATGAACAGAGAAATACTAACACCGAAAGAATGATTATCATTGTTTTAATCACGGGACAAGAGGAACCAGTGGTTGGAGACCCTAGGTGATATGGCTCAGAACCGGAGTCAGTGGCGCAGATGTATACACACATTATCCTCATCTTAACAACGCTATACCGAATCTCACTATTTTGTCACTCCTCTTTCCTTTCTTCTCGTACTTTATATTTCTTTTGACTGCATTCACTTATCTTCATCCTTCACCTCACTACCTTTTTACTTGATGTGCTGATATGAGGTGTGGCAACTCGGACCGTTACGCAGTAATGCCTGGTCCTATGTTGATAATGATGATGATGATGATGAATCAACAAAATTTTTCAAACCAACTTCATTTGGCATGAATGAAAATGTTTGAACATCCGTCTTTGCTACATAGAAGGTAGGTTTAATGCGGAAACTGTAAATAGATATCCACCTCAATAATGCGTAATCAGGTGGGGAATGAGAATTCCTATTGTTCAGTATTTATTTGGAGGCTTAGATGTATCTAAGTAAGCAGTCTAGTCATTACTACTATTTAGATTATTCCAGTTGTTGAATAAATTTTGTGTAATTCCATGTCGATTATTTTATCTTTTTACACGTCTAGCTTATGATGTGACCGGCTGGATAATAATAAATGTGGTAAACGATAATAACACGATGTTGTACCTGAACTGGATACAAATAGCGGCTATTCTCCCTCAGACCTGATACTTCACTGAGCCGCGAAAATCAAAAACAAAGACCAGCATGTGACTGACTGAAAGGAAGACAACTTTATATATATTTATATGCAGTTTCCTCTCACAAAATGAAGCCATTAGGTCATAAGATGTCATTAGTCAGCCGAAGAACATAATTATCCAATGAGGTTTTCTTTCCCCACATATATATAATAGGTAAGTGATTATTTAAATTTTTAAAAGTATGAATTGGCCTTTCATTGTCCCAGAACACATTATTTTAAAGTTTCTTGGCTTAACTAGACAAAACCAGTTTGGGATGCATAACAATAATTGATTTTTGTTTATTTATTGTATTGGTGTACAGAAAATCTAAAATTTGAATCATTGTACTCCAGCTCATCGGCTGAATGGTTAACTCGTTCGCCTGGAAACCTGAATGTCACCAGTTTGATCCCTAACCTGGTTGTGGATACATACTGTTGAAGAGTCCCATTCTAAGATGAAACGACTCTTCAGTTCTTCTAGGTTTTCTCAATCTGCGCTAAATATTACTTTAAAAATGATTTCTTTTTAATAGTCCTCTTTATTTATTTCGGTCTTTTTGTGACAGACTAGTGATCAGTTGGTCGAATCAACAACATGAAACTAAAAGCTATCACATCCAAATAAAGCCATTCAAAAGCAGTGGCTATTGCGACTCAGTAGGAAAATGGGATAACTTTTCGGTGTTTGAAGCTACTGGTGCTGGGTTCAGTTTTCTGTGGTAACAGTTTCATGTACTGGGATACAGTCATATCCATCTAACTACTAATAAATAGGGTGAAATGTGCATCTTCGATTCAACTTCTAGACACTATTATTATAATATTATTATTATTATTAGTCCCTTGGGTTCCTAATGGAACATAGGGCTTCACTAGCACGCCTTCAGTGACCTCCGTTCTCTGAAATCTTTTGAACGTGGTTCCACGACAGCCCAGAAGCTCTCATTTCCTCCTCGCACGATCTCCTCCATGTCACCCTCAGTTGGGACGTCCAACTCGTCGCTTCCCATCGGGGTTCCACTCGAGTACCTGGCCTGACGCGTGATGTCCCCAGTCGGCCTTCTCAGTGTATGCCCAATCCATCTCCACTTCATTCTGCATATTTGTTGGGTGATAGGTTCTTGATTAGTTCGTTCCCAGAGCTCCTTGTTGCTTATTCTTCCTGGCCATCTGAGCCTCAGTAACGAGCCAGCGTCAGCAGTTGTTGATGAATGTCTGTAGTTTATTGGAAATGCCTTTCGTGACGCGCCAAGTCTCTGAACCATACAGAAGCACTGACTTGACTGAAGTTGGTGTTGAAAATCCGGATCTTGTTCTTTATGCTGAGTGCAGAAGATCTCCACACTGGTTTCAGGCTAATGAACGCCTGTCTTACTTTTCTGATTCTGACTTACTTCTAGACACTAGTCAACATTATTATCAAACTGATATTACCGACAATAATGAGGTATTCCTACAGGTGAAATGCAGGCAGAGAGATAAGTTATTATGTTTATTAGATAAGTACAATGTGGTATTATCTACAGGAAAGTTGTTTATGACCAAATTGCGGAATTAACTACACATTAAAATAATCAGAATACAATTAAGAAAATTGGACTTATTGCTTAGAGAAAACCTTGGTGAAACTCATCAGCCTATAGAAGAAGTATCTCTTATAAAGCAGAGACTTCATCGAAGTTAAACACAATTCATGTCAGGTGAACATAGTCAATTTTTTCCTCGGAAAAGTTTCTGGTGGCTGTAGAGTCGTGGCTCATTGGTGTAGGTGGTTGACTTCCAGCTCGTGGGTCATGCGTTCACCCCGACTAGTACCTCCTACTTTCAGAGTTTTAAAAATTCCCATCATGCAAATTAGAACAAGACATATAACCGAACAATACTGTTTTCAATTAGATCCTTTTCAGGCTTTACTCTAATACAAATAGCTTAATATATACATAAAACTAAACCAATCATATAGTTTTGTCGGTTGATTTGATAAATGTTTCATGTAACGATGGAGATAATAATACAAATAATAATAATGAAATTGATAAAAGTGATAATGTTGACCAAAGCACATGCAGTATAGATGATAATGATGTTAAGAACCAAGATAGCAGCATGAAAATGTAGACACTCTGATAATCAAAATGGGTCAGAAGCTTATGAAAATAAAAGTTACGTGATAGTGAAGGGCAAGGTAAGTGGATAAAAAAAGCCTAGACAAATACAGCAGGTATACAAAAGGGGTGAAGAATAAGAAAAAGGGCAGGAAAAAAGAAACTGAATGATAAAGTTAATAACTAAGTAATCCCTGGCCAAGGGAGAGATAAGGGATGTACGAACTTCTTCTGAATACAAAGGCTAGGATTATTAGCTCGAATTCCCACAGCCTCTGCCACGTGTAAAAGACGAGTTTGAATACCTTTTGAGAGATGAGGTAGGATGCAGTGTATAATTGTGAAAGCAATGTTCTCATCTAGCAAGTGACCACTACCAACGAGGTGCGATAAAACTGAGCTTCTGATGGATTTTATTTGTCCCTTTCCCAACCATGAAGGTAGATGCTCAGCAATACGTTTATTAAGTTGTCTAGTAGTACACCCTATATAGCTTTCTCGACAGGAACAGCTAAACTTGCAAATAAACATAGAAATGGCAAAACTAGATAAATTACCTTTTGTCTGAGCAGTAACAATTGGTCGACTGGAAAGTGATAGACAAAGTTGGACGGTGTAGAAGGTCCTTTGAATAGCTCTACAGAGTCTCTGGTATAAAACTTCTCCGGCCACATCCCCATTAAATTGCACTTCCATAAACAAAGGTTTCTTTTGTATGATAATAGTACCAGGTTTGTTTCCCTTGGCTTTGTCCATGTGTCTTTTTATGAAACTGTTAGGGTAGCCCATCTCAAGCAATGAATTACGGATGTAATCTAACTCCTTCAGTACTTGATCATCCGAACATATTTTTCGTGCTCTGTTAGTGAGGCTTTTGACCAGGTTTGCTTTGTACCGAATCAGTACATGACTAATAAAATGTGTATACTGACTTATAAATGTCGTCTTCCTACAAACACATCTACTGAGTGAACCATCTTTTCTTCTGCTTAGCAAGACATCCAAGAAGTGTAGTCTACTGGCATTTTCTTCCTCACAAGTGAAAGTGAGTGAAGGGTGTACTTCATTAAATTTTCTTAACACTTCTTTTGTAACCACATTCTGATCCAGGATAACGAATGTGTCGTCAATATAACGGTGACACATAGTCATCTCCTTAATGACCCCTTTCAATGCTTCATTCTCCAGTTTGGCAAGAAATATATATATATATATATATATATATATATATATATATATATATATATATATATATATACGACCTCCTACTTTGACGCCGTGGTCGAGCTTGCAAATCACAATGATTCGACGGGCTACACTGCCTGGAACGACTGCTCCTCCCACATCCCACTATGCGACAAAGGTCTGTTGAATAGTGGTAAGACGAAAAGCAGTTACCATTGTAGTGTAAATTAGGTAAACTATGATGGAGATCTGAGGCCGAAGTCGCACTGCCACTAGCAAGATCAGGTGTGACAGCAGTAAGATGTTCCCCTTGGATCACCTGCAGTGCCACGCTGATGACGCCTTCATAATGGGGAGAGGGGTCGGAAAACGTCCACCCGAATAATACCACACTCCTCCCTGCCCTACGGTCTTCTGGTGCTGGCGTTATGAATCCTCTCTAGCGGCCATTAGAAGAACCAAACCTCAAATCAACAACTCGTTAAAGGCTATATGTGACACATCTTAAGCACGTGTCTCTCATGGGCTCTGTGGTCAGTCACACAAATCTTCTTCTCTTTCAGATACTTTGAGAAGAAATAGCCTTCCATAGTGTAGGCAGCCACCAAGTGTCAAGTGAACGCACACTCCCAGTAGTATTCAAGACCCAATCAAATACAACCTATCCTCCTCAACTCTATCTCTTCCTCCTCCTTCTCCACCCTCACCTTCACCTTCACCTTCACCTCTTGGCACTAATATTAAGCCTCTTACACCTTCTTCAACTTCTGATTCGGCGACAATTGCAAACGATCATAGCCATTGAAACCTCATTCCTAGTTTCCTATGACCTGATCATCGAGTTCATGTAAGAGCTTTCAACGTGCGAAGTGTATGCCAAATCGGCTAGCAAGCTTCAGTCGCTAGAACTGTGAAATTGCTAGCCATGGATGTATACTGTGTCTCTGACACATGTATACAGGATTTGGGTGTGGTTATTAAGTTGACCTCACCTGACTAATGGTATGAATAGTTAAAATTCATCTTAAAGGTGAATGAAAACCCAAATAACAGCCCTCGCGGACACGCTGGTGTAAGCAAAAGATTGAGCCGTAGAATAGAAAGTAAACTTCACTGGATACCAGTAAATAGCTGTCTATATTCTGTCCGACTGAATGTGTCTGTAAGAACTAGAAAGCATCGTGAGACAAACTGATGCCCACTCATAATTTCCGCCGACCGTAGCTTGAATGATGATAAGGAAGAATTCTATGGAAAGCTGTCAATCTCAGTACAGAAATTAAAACGTTCAGATGTAATTACAATGGTAGGTGACTTTAGCGCTAAAGTAAGGAAGCTGAGCTGACCCAATTAGAGAGGCCTCTGGGAGCTATTTATGGAATCCCATGCCAACGCACCGACAACGGTGATTGTCTGTTGTAATTTTGCTCTGACAATCACTTGTTTCTGACCAGCACCAACATAAGGCATGAAGAGAGACTCTCTCATGTGATATCCGCCGACATCAAACTAACGATGATTACAGATAGATCGCATTGCCATCGTTGGAGAGGATTGCCGGAGGAATGGCTCTCTTTCTGGAGTATCAATCTGGACTAGGACCACGTGTTAGTAAATGCACGTGTGTGTCTGTGTCTTGCCGGTCGAAGGAAACAGGAGGCAGTGCTTCATGTTAGCGTTAAATTGCAGGATGAGAATGTCAAGCGCGTATTCAGAGAGGAGATAGTTGGTTATTTATCTGAACGTAATAAGAGTTCTCATGCTAGGGAAACCTGGAGTGATGATAAGTTTGCTGTAAAAGCAGCGATAAAGACAGTTAGTAACCTAATTATTAAGGTTAGCAAACGTCATTGGATTTCTATGACGTCATCCAGACTGGTTGATGAGAGAAGACTGATTCCAACCGGCTATAATCAGGGTGAAGAGTGAAAGCAACTGAAATATTAATTGATCAGGAGTCTTCGCGTCGATCACGAGCAGTGGTGAGCGACGAGAGTGAAAGAAATAGAAAGAGCATCACAGTTGGGTAACGCTCGGCAACTTATTAGGCTTATTAAGGATACCGGCAATGAGAAGACGATGGTTAGTGAGACTGCCACCGAAAGGAATTGAAAGTTGATAATCCCCAAGACAGGCGACTGGAACCTTGGGCAGAACATTTTGACTCACGGTTCTATTGGCTTCCAGAGACGCTTCAGTTGCATAACATCTGGCGTGAACGTGAATGAGACATAGATGTCGGTCCTGGAACTCTCCTTGAAGTTGGGAAAACTGCGTTAAACCTGAAACGATGCAAAACAGCAGAACCTGAGAGTTTTGCACCTGAAGTTTTGCAAAAGTGGAGGTAAAAAGTTGCTGGTTAGATTGACAGAGGTACTACGTTGTGTATGAATATCAGAGGTAGTGCAGTCAGACTGCTGTGCTTCATTAGTCATCCCAGCTTATAAGAAAGAGGGCAAATCTTCTTTTGACAAGTACAGAGGAATTAGTTGAACTAATATTGTGTCCTATATCCTAGGGTTCATAGTTATCTGACGTCTAACTGGAGCTCGAGAAAACCAGGCAGTTTGCAGACTGAGCCGAAGAATGGTGCATCAATTATACTTTTACCCTCCAACAGGTTCTGGAACACAAGCATACTTACCGGCGGCCCACACTTGCCGCATTTCTTGACCTGAAGGTGGCATTTCACTGTGTTGACTGTAAGTTGTCGTGGCAATGTCTGAATGTGATGGGCGTATCGAGAAAGTATACAACGCTCTCTACTCGAACCCAGATAGTCATGTAAGGCTTTATGGAGAGTTGTCACGTGAACTGACGACAACTAGTGGTCTTTGCCAGGGATGCCCACTGTCACTGTTCGTATTTAACTTCGTACTAATGAACATAGCCTTATGTATGTCTGGTGTCACAGGGATTGACCTTCTCCCTGGAGGGGATGCTTATGGTTGAATTGGAGTATACAGACGATATTGTGCTGCCCAGTTAAGACAGTGAAAAAACACAAGGTCTACAGGACACGTTTTGCTAAAATCTGAATAAGTCTGGCTTGCGTTTCGCTGGCACCTGTAAATTGTGAAATGATGCTCCAGGACTGGTCTTCTGCAAGTACTCCAGTTTAATGATAGGGGTGAAGTGGTGGGATGTGTGGACCACTTCACTTACTTGAGGAGTTGCATCAGCCCGAATGGGCTGGTTACTGACGAAATCTCAACTTGGATACAGAAAGCCCGTTTGGCATTTGCCAACTTGCGTTAGCTGTCGCGCCAACTGGCAAGATATCCGGCTCTCTACTGAGGATGTTTTGTCCTGTTATACAGCCATAAGACATGACTGTTAAAAGTAGAAGACATGAAGAGTTTACAAGGTTTTGATCACAGATGTCTTCGTAGCATTGCTCCCACTTGGTGGAACCATCGTGTGATCAATGTTGAGGTAAGGCGAAGGGAGCTAGGCAAGCCAGGCAAGTCGATTGTTGAGGTTGTTAACCTTAGTCGACTGAGATGGTTTGGACACGCATTGCAAACGCCAAGCCATCACCTACCTCAACGTGGCACGTTAGTGGTAGCTGCATTAGGTTGGGAGAGGGTTCAAAGTGGCCAGATCAAGACGTGCCATCAGTCGATTAATTCTCCTCATTTTGGTCTGAGCCATGTGGGGAAATGTAAACTACCTGACTGAGATCCTCGAGACGATAGGAATCAGTCCTTGAAGGCTCTTGTTGATATGGCTAAAAATCGGTCACAGTAGCGCAGGTGTATTCATGCACTAACATCCAGTCCACACTGTCATATGTAGTCAGTGAAAAGCACGAATACCTACATTCCAGAATACCATTCAGTCTACACTCAAAATATACGACAGTCTGAGCACCTATACACATGCACCTTCATGGGACACGGAAGTAAACAGAATTCAAGCCTCCTCTAATGCTCAGATGGATACAAGACGGGAACATCAAGTGTGTATTTAGCGTAAATATAGCTGGACATTATTCATATGAATATGGTAGTAGCCTACCTACATTGTTCAGTATTCAAAATAATAATATTGATTGGTTGATCGATCATCTGTCAGACTAATTATTCATGTGATTATGTGGTAATATGCAGTGTGCTGCAGAAACAGACAAGGAGACTATACCTAGTTCACACCCGAAGATTAGATGAGGCCAGTGGATCCCTGCAGCACCATTCGAAATGATTGGCACAAGAAGACTCGTGTCGGTTGTCTCTGACCCCAATGAGTAGTGAGAACAGTCTAAATGTGATCTGGTTCACAGCACTGATAAGGAATTCTGGGTAGTGGTGTATGGCGAAAGAGACAGATAAGGTATTAACACTACCTAACAATCAGCAATTATTTCAGTCAGACAAGGTGACTGACAAGAACAAGATGAGATCCATTGAAAGTATCTGCGAGAAGGATAGGTCTTTGTCAACCTGTCAAGCCACTTGAAGGTGACATTGAGAAGAACAATTTGAAAAACATTCCAGCTGGACAACAGACACACATCAGTTGCCAAACAATCAGCCCTATCCTCCATGTGTCCGTTGACCAGCTCTCGTTCAAGTTGTATCGCATGTGAATTGGTGCAAATCTGCATTAGCTTTATGTAAAGCTCCAACAGCTTTTGAGGTTGCGGATCGAAATCGAATGACCAGAAGAACTGACATTCTTATTAGCTAGTGTATCTAAATCAGAGAGAGTCCAGTGAGACTGTGATAGTTCGATGATCAGTTCAATTGGCAAAATATGAGTGGAATTGTCATGTGACAAGCAAAGGGGAAATGAGATTGACAAGCTGTCAAATATGTCCCAACGTCCATTGTCACTGCACGCCTGACGCGACCCTGAGAATGACAAACTCAGAGAAGCAGACAGGTTTCAACCCGGAACGAGTAAGTGCACCGATCTGATCCTTATCACTCCCCACTGGGTCATGGAACAAAGACAAGTAACTGGCGCACGACACTTACCATATTTGTTGACCTGCAGGCAGCATTCCATTCCATCGAACAAGAGGTTTTGTCAAAGTGTCTGATTATGATGCGGTCACTGACCAAGTATATCACGCTGATCAAGGTTGTCGACTCAAATTCATATAGGTGTGCAAGGAAGGGAGTTGCCATCTCAGGTTACACAATCTTGCGGCAACCAATAAGTATGCCAGTGAACACCATAGTAATCTATCTTTCTTTGTTGCAGAGATAATGATGGACGTAATGCAACACACTTCTCCGGAATTGAAGATGTCAGAAGATTGCATGCCTTAGATCATAGTTGTCTGCGTAGCATTACTTGGTAATCGTGGAGCGACGTCGTAGGCAATGCATAAGCATGGAGTGTCAGACGAGGCAAGCGTTTCAGTTGATGAGGATGTAGATCTCCGACGACTGATCTATCACATTCATGTGGTGTACATGCTGAGTCACCGCCTTCCTCGACATGCAAAATTAGTCGAAACAGAATTGTACTGAAAGAAGGAGGCTAGTTGTAGCCAGCCCATCACATGGCACGAATCCTCAATGTCTCCGACTGTTGGTCTCCACCATGAAGATGGTGTGTTTACCGTTTTCAAGGTGACGAGAATGTTTGTTGACCTCTAGTGGTGTGAGTCTAAATTGGTGACAATGGTGCAGATGAATATACTGTTGATTTCACTGACCTCCTCCATTTGATTGTAACATATGGCATAAACTTGTTTGTAGTGGAATATTTCTCTTTATGGATTTAATTGGTTTCTGCATGCTGTTGCTGTGAAGTGTGGCATATTGGAGAAGTGCAGTTGAACACAATTTCCTGCGTTGAGATTTTTTCGATCAGTTATTTAAATAATGTTTAGCGGGTGATTTTCAACTGAAGTTATTGAGTATGTTCTTGTTGTCGCTGAAGTTACTTTCTGGCACCCCACAACTAAGATGTTTCAGGGATTGTCTTATTTGAGTCACAGTTAACTGTTCTGTTGGATTTTCTCTTTCCTAGGTAGGCTCCGAATGTGAATGGTAGTGTTCTAGTCTCATTGTTTATGTTAATTCGAAAGTATTTTAGCCACTGATCCAGTTTAACCTTAGCCATTAATCAAGAAGTGATTCGTTGATTAAGTAGGTGTTTCGATCAAGAATTGTGATAAGTTACTTTACTGTCCTTAGACTGCTCTTTTGTGGAGTCTATATTCACCCAGATCGTGAATAATGATTTCGACACAGGTTTTTAAGGTGACATCAGTGGTGCGTATTTCATCCATTTCTCTTCATAATTGTGACTAGGCTGTGTATGTGTGTGTGTGTGTGGTGAGAAAAATCTTTACAGACACCAGTCTGAATACAATTTTACCTCCTTTCTACTCACTTTTATTTGTTTCTTCTGGTTTATTCCTGTACATGTCTAATGATAACCTGAATAATAAATTGAACTGTTTATCACAGTGAAAAAGTTTAGCCACCACTTTCTTTTCAAAAAAAAACCACACCTGAATATTATTTATCACCATTGAATTATTTATCATTAAAACAACAAAACAACACAGTAGAGTGTATCGATCAAATTTGTAAAACTGTTTAATCGGATCGGATCGGATTTCGAAGAGATCGTGGATCTGTACGAGACACATTTGTGTAGATTAATTTCTTGAAAGTTAGACATGCTCCTTTAATACGTATTGATTGACTGTGCTATAGTGAATTTTGGTTTCCTTTTTTTTCTTATTCACTTCATTCAATTTTGAAATCAATTAATTGTTTGCTCTGTGTATTACCACTGTGAAATGGTTTTGATAAGCTGATTATCAAGAATAGGAAGAACAATATTCACAGCATGAACTGAGCTCGAATATTTAGTTATGTATTTTGCGGCTTCTCATCATTTGTAAATCGCTCTGAATGAGTACAGAGTTGGTATGTGACAATACGAGAATCAGGCTTTTCCATAAGAACAAGAATAATCCAAATATAACAGGGAAAATCATCTCAAGCATGCCAACAATGCTAATAATAATGCACTTATCTCTTGCTAGAACTTATCCGGTTGTGAAACTGGTTCTTCTATGTGGCATTCATCACGTCGTTTATCCATATAAGGTCACCTCGAGGCATATTTTGGAAACAACGATATTGGAATAACCAAAAGGTAGGCCTAAAATTCCTTTTTTAATCATCTTCCAAAAAGCCTGTGACTGAGCAGTGAGAAATCAAGTTGACAAGTTTACTCATACGCCATTTTATCGATTCACGATACAGTGTAGACAAATCTACAGCCATTAAAATTATTAGTTTTACACAAAATCTCCACATTACTTCATTTTGCAGAGACCGTAGCAACCAAACATTTTAAACCTGACCTTTGTGTTCAGCAGGAGACAATGATTAATCTAAGATTGCCTTGGTAATTATGTGTTTGTCTCAGCTACTATATCCTCTATTTCATGTTTTCTTTATTCATTCCACTGGTTTTTACTATCTGTTCTATACATCTTATGGAATACATCATTCCTCTGTACAAAAAATCTGCTATTAATACTGTTCTCCACACTTGGTGTCAATATTCTACAAGCTTCATTCGAATTACCTTAACTTAAATAAACTCTGTCAACAATATACGCTCTGCTAACACTTTTTGGAACGGAGTTCTACCTGACGCATCTATATTTTCACAATGTGCACATTGTTACTTTTTTCTGAGTTGAAAAGTATATTTCTTATTTCATCACATCCTAATTGTATGTATTCATTTAAAAATGTCTGGAGTTGAGCATGAGTCACGAAATAAATCAATATTAGTTCAATTTATGCTACAAATCTTGTTCATCTTGCTTCGATGCAAATGAGCAAGGGTTTCCGTTGCACTAATTTTATCCGAAACTGAAGGGGTGGTGCAGGGGGAATCCTCTGAGTTACAGAAACCTTCAAAGTTGAACAATTATTTTTGAGAACAATTTCTAGGTAAATTTTGTACTTGAACGTTGATCAGTATGCACATTCAAGGAAGTAACTATTATTGTCACCGCTGCTTCACGATAACTATCATCCTGTTGATAGCTGAAATTATTCAGAAGTGAAATGCATTCCGTTTGTATGCGGATAGTTGAAGTCCCAGAACAACCGAACATAAAATGTCCATCATTTAAAGGTGAATTTTAAAAGTTGTGTCTACTTTATTCTCTTTGCTTATAGTAAAGGTTTTCAATAGCCATTAGTCACAAGTACTTCACTAAGATTCTTCAGGCTGAACTCCCAGTTAAAAAGCATTACACAGAATCATAACTATAGTACTAAAATTAAATTGAGGTAGTTTGAGCAGTTGTCCTTGCCTTACTCAGCGATGCAGACTGGAAACTTTGAGTCATCCAAAATTCCTTATTCCTAACTCTGAACATCAACTATCTAGAAGTTGAATAATGTGTCTTTCACATAACCAACAACATTCCTTCGAGCAGCTTGACGTCCCTTTTTTCTTACATGAGGATCACTCTGGATTTTAGAAGTAATTGAACTCAGAGTATACTGAAAAACATTGATATTCGAGTTAGAAAGTTGTCAGCAGTCTGGACAGTTACTTTTTCCCTCCTGACGATTAAACCCAGTTTATTGAAGTTTTCAAAGGTATGAGGTTATCCTCTGGTAATAGTCAAAAGACCTGGTGCTTCTGCAGCTAATTGTATCTGTTTTCGAGTAACTTGCCAACAAAAGCTATTTAATGACTTTATTTTGGAAGAACGGCTACCTATAAAATTTGATCAAAAGTTGTTTATCAAATTCGGTGTTAACTAAATAGTCAGCTTCTGGCAACCGGAAGACGGATTTACCTAACGTATATGAACAATATCTCGACGATTGCGAGTAGATCACTAAAGCCTTTGGGAATGTTTGCAGTTAACAAGCTTTCTTCTGTGTAGTCAGATGAGCAATAAGGTCTATACGTAAACATGTGCAGTTAAACAAGGTTGAAGTGGAGTTAGTTACGAACTGCATATAAGCATCTATGGCTGTTTCGCGTCATATGGTGGATAACTATACTGTTTTCCCAAGGTTGTTTCATTCGCATCCATTATAACTGCATGGAATACTTGAAGGCAAATAACAAATCGGTAACTCTTAAGTAGGTGCATCAATTAGTGCACGCCTTCTGACAAAAATCGGGCTTAATCGAAATCAGTATTCTAAGTCATTAACCACTAAGGTAAAAGTTCTGCACTTCAGCCATGTTTCTTGTCACTTTGTGTTCAGGGAAAACCTCATTGGACAACTCTGTCCTTCAGCTGACCAATCAGAATAAGAATGCAACTTTCGACCTAGTGGCTTCATTTTCTGAGGGAAAACTATGCATAAATGATGTTTTTTGTCAAATAAAGTTGTCTTCCTTACAGTCACAGGTCATTCTTTGTCTTCTGATTTTGTGACTCAGTGAAGTATACAGTAATGAGGGAGAAGAGTCATTATTCCTATCCAGTCCAAGTATCTCCTTGTATTAGTGCCGTTCACATATTATTCTGTCAGTCACTTCCACCGGGTCACTTCACAGTCAAAGGTTTCTGTGATGGTGACTCCCGTCGTATGATGTTGAAGAAGTACAAATCTTTAAAAAATGATATGAAGTTCACAAAACTGATAAAATGCACGCACATCTGAGATATATATACAATTCACTGAGTGTTTAATTGAACTGTAAATGACAGTTACCCAACTGGATAATTCAAGTTTTTCAGACAACCTAAAAATAAAATAAATTTGAGGACATCGAATTTATGCAAAAGATGGTTTGTTCACAAGTAAAAATGAAGAGTATACCACATTATATCATCCTTTCTATGCTGCTGAATTTCGTTTATTCATGGAATTATGGAGCGATATACAACCACAATTTACTGTTAGAAGAGTCCATGAAACTTGTTGGCATGATGTTTCGAACAATGACTGCTGCTTAGTCTGCAGACGATTGTGTTATAATACATATTAGCAATAATAATAGTGTTCAACAACACTTTCGTCTCAATAGGTGAGAAATGATAACTTGGGTTTCTCAAAATAGAGATTTCATAAAAATTCAAGAGGCTTCATTTCACTGAGAAACTCAAACTTCGGTCACCTAGGCTTCTTGTTCACTGGGTGATAAAGGGATAAAGGGGACCAGTTAAACAGACAGACTGCGGATCAACCAATAAATATTATTATTTTAAACAGCGAACTACCTATGTATCAGCTATATCTTCCTTTGTTTTTGGTTTTCTGTCTTTCGACCCAAATACATGTTTTTACACGTCCATCATGTCTTCTCCACTAATTAGTCGGATCGGGAATCAACTAGTAATTTGTTGAAAGTTGGTGGCTGACACTCGTTATCCGTGCACCGTTAGCAGCCATAGTATATAGCATTTTCTAAACCATAACATAGGGTTTAGGTGCAGATTATGTAATTCTACCATTTTAGGCTTGAAAACTAAAATTAAATTTTAAGCTGATATACTAAGGCAAGCCATAGAAAAAGTGGTTTTAGCGTTCCGTCCGATAACTTTGATATAATGTACCTACATAACCTATGCATAAGTTGACAAGATATTTGGAGTCATTGGACTTTATGTATGGCAGGTTATTGTTAAAAAGTCAATTATCAGTGTCAATGAAATGTAAACTAGCCTTAAGAATATTTTCTCTTCTAATACGAAAACGCACAATAGAAATCTTCATGTTTGATTGATAATGAGGATGTGATGGACTTGATCAAGGCTCTTTCAGATTTCAATATTTTAACGCTAACCAAAATCAAACAGCTATCGGATATTATTGCTATTTATTGATAAGCTTGTAATTCTCCGTTGGTTTACTGGATCAAATTGTTCTACGTCTGTTGGCATACGGACTCCTATATGGATGCCTCGATATCATGCCTGAATATCATTAAGTTAATTTACTTGGCCGTGGTTAGCAGAGGAATCCAAGACGCGTGTTTCATCCTATTTGGGACTTGTCAACTGGATGTACATGCACCCCAGTGAGTGATATTGTTCTCACTTACGAGTCCCAAATAGGACGAAATGTGCGTCCTGAATTCCTCTGCTAACCATAACCAAGTAAATTATCAGATATAAACTATAAGATTCCAAACTTTCGAAGGTTTTCATAACACTAGTAATAACGAACGAAAATGAATATTCTAATAAATTCTCATATCAAGTCCTATAATTATGCAATACATTTGTACAGCATGAAGTCAAGTTAGGGCCAGATACATTTTCAAAGTTGAATGTAAAATTTACAGACTGTAAGGAAATCGATGACTTTTATATACACGGATGAATAATACGATGATGAAGGAAAAGAATAAACAAGACAGGAATGACCTTGTGGAGGAGGAAATTGCTGAATCTTATTATGACACCCACAGCTATGTTGAGCAGGCGAGGTAATACAATGTGCATGTCACTGAAAACTTCATTAGCTCATCTACATGATGCCATGTGTCTGCTAGGCACGCTAATAGAGAACTTTTAGCCACTTTTCCTTTCACCTTAACCGCAAAAGTTACATAATCCTTTGATGTCATACGAAATCACAAAAACGCTTATGCATGCATAACTGACTATTCGGTTACATTTTCTTCTAAACACTTCATACATTTGTGTAGATAAACTTCTGATAACGCTTAAACTGGTGGATTACCAAGGATGTTTATTAATTTAAAGAGAAACGGGTATTCAGATTTTATACACAAGGCTAATGATGTCCATTTTTATCTCATTTGATAACATTGCAGATGCCAACAGTTACTTCTTGGTTGTGTTGCAACCACTGCTAACTTCATTACTTTTCTTGTTTATCTTCATGTATTTCTGAATACATTTAGACGGATAACTATTACAGAGTGTAATTTCTCTTAAGTGTTTCATATCGTTATAAAAATTGTTTGACTTGTTAGATAAATTCCTACCTAGACTAATTGAACAAATTAACTAAATCTAACTGAACTTCTAGCATCATATCTTCGATCGGTACCTTAGTTGAACGAATGAGGTCAGGATCACTTTTTAAGGTTCATTTCTGACAGTTACTACAACCATTTTGACTGGTAGATTAGATGATAAGCTTTTTACATTGAAAACTGATTTTCTTCTCCTTTCTTTTTTTATCCTCTTTTATCTAAATGTTATCTATCATTTGTTTGCAGGTAAAGATTATACAAAATAGTTCAAACGTTTGATTGTTGTATTGAATATCTCAGATAAATCTGATATATGTAGGTATTATTGAAGAAAAAAGTGTTTAATATTGATCAATAAGTGAATTGTTGTTCCAAAATTTTTGACTTTTTTTTTAAGGATACATACACACACACACTTTCGAGTCCACATGTTCAACAGATTATTCAAAGTGATTACACAACAGACACACATTGAAAGAATGATTACAGCTTACTATTTATTGCCTAGTTCAACCTGTTGGTATATATTTTATAGCTGTGATTCTTTTAACGTTCACTAACTAAAATTCATTTCACTGAAGAACGAAGATTCTTTTCTGCTTCTTCTTCTCCTTTCTCGAGTTTTATCTACGGTCATATGTATTATATTAGCACACTTGAAACATTGAAACGAATCATAAAGTAGATACGAATGAGTCGTTTTCCACTTTGTGTACGGGGTCCCCTGCAACTTACCAAGAGGTACCGCTCTCAGGAGCCATCAAACTATAGAAGCAGTAGCAATGTAAATCAAACAACCTCAGCTGTGTGTTCAAAAGAAGCACGTGATTCCGCTACAACTACCGTAGTCTGACTAGGGACGCATATACTCATTCACATTCTACCCCAGTTTGTCTTATTCCCGAATTCCATACTGTAGATACCACTTCATCCTTATAATCTGAAATAATTCTAACAAATGCTCTTAACCTTCTTCGTCTGCTAACATGAGTAACATTTTGTCAAACTATTATTCCTCAAATTGTCTTTCTTAGTTTGTTTCATCCAGCTTTCATGAACACCTTCCTATTGTTTTATTAAACTGTCACCTTATAGCATTACATATGCAGTATAGGCGTTCTGCCGAATTAAATCCAGTAGCAGTTGATTCTATCACATAAACGTTTACTCACGTCTTTTCTCAGTCGACTTCCTCAACTGTATAATACTGCAAACAAACTGATAAGTGAAATCTCAATATTATTGACGCATAATTCCTGTTATATATTCCGAGCAATTATAATATGTATGCCTAACTGACAGCTAACTTCGTAGGCGAGTGCCGCTGACTGCAACCCAGGATGAATAAAGAAGAAAACTGAAGCTGGATGGGGAAATTTATTCCTTCGAGAATAATAATCAATTAACCGAAACACACTTCAGTATCACTTTGACTATCAGAGATAACCGTAGTTGGGCAGGTTAGTATTTATACTGAGTGATAATTGAAGGTGAAATGAAAATCTGAATCGCTACTGGATTCGAACCAGTGACTGCCATAGCTCATAACTCAGTTGGTGGAGCACCGGGCAGGAAACCCGGTGATCGCTGGTTCGAATCCGGCAGTGGTCCAGATTTTAATTTCACCTTTAATCATCACCCAGTATAAACACTTGAGTATGTATACACATGAAATATAACCTCGTCCGGAAGCTGAGACATTAACATCGTAAAAGTAAGCATTAACCAATCAGCTAATTACCTTGCGAACGGGAACAGAAAATGAACTACTGGGCAAGCTCTAAAAAATGGTATGAAAACGACAGTTTGAAAAAATCTTCAGATCAATAACAATGTTTTATCCAGAACTGGGGCATTCCAACAATTCCTTAGTATGTACACATAACTGTAGGATCTGAGAAAGAAGAAGTTATTGGAAAGAGTCATCTTTGTTCATTCAAGTGTCTTTTGAATTTGCATTGAGAATTGTTAATGATTTAAATAAAAAGTCACTGAGAGTGGATTTTCCCCCATGACACTGGATAACGATTGTATTGACTGTATAGTAAATTGATAGAAGTGGAACAGGGTTAAAAAAGAGGATCGTGATGATCCCTTCTTACTGGTTATATTTCTAAAATCGATTAAATACGAGGTTGTGAATAGGCCTCTCTGGAGGGAGTCCCAAGATAATAATACAGACAACTTTTCAATGTTTCTACAGCTTTTCTAAAATTCTCCAGTCAACGAAAATTGGTGATTAAAGCTGAAGAACAAAGAAAACCCAGCAACTGTCTATTTCTTTTTTGGCATTCTTCAATAGTCTAGAAGCAAGCTGAAATTCGAAACCACCTAGTCTTTCTTGATTGAAGTAGGCAAGTTTTAATTTAGCTGCTGGGTTTGAAAACTAATGTATTTTTTTCAACCTGGCCAATTCTTGATGTGGTATGAATTTGTCGACGACAAGCTTGATGTCTCTATGAACATTTCTGCTATAGGTCTTAGGTAAGTATGATTGAGATGTACCAAATGACAGATGAAAAGCTGTTCAATGCCTTACATTTTTCAATGGTTCTTTAGATGATATCGACACTTGATGGAAGCTGCTTTCAAAAAGTTTGTAGTCTGGAAGTTTCAAGTACTCATAAAAGGCACTCAATACTTACTATGAATAAGACTTACCAAAGCGTGAACATTATATGTATACATAAATATAAATGAGGTCTAATTTTTGGTTCAACGCAAAATGTTTTCAGCTAAGAAAGATAAATCCGACGGTGTTGTGCTCTCTGAACTTGTTAATCTCATCGTTAAGCTTTCATTGTTGTTTAGGATAATATCATCAGCGCAGAATTCACAAAGAAGTAAGCTATGAAAACGTCTTGACTACTACCTTAACAGTTTGTCCTGATAGCCTTGGTTATGATTGGTTACTCCTGCGATGGCCTTATCGTTGTCTACAGACTTGTTTTTCAACTGACTATCCTGCTGACGGGGACTTTGACCTTCCTGTTGATCCTTTCTGTTTTTCATACTTCAAGAGATTGGATGAATGCCAGGATCTTTATTGATCACCGACCAACCTAGGTACCAACCTTTATAAGCTTCTTTGGCATGTACTTCCTCTATCCGACGAAGATTTTCTGATTTTTGGAGTCAACTTCATGTCCATGATTGTCTACATGTATTGATATGAGCGAAGATATATGGCAAGACTCAATCCATTGCCAGTTTATATCCATGAAAATGAATACTAAAAGTGTAGCCAATCTGTTTGATGTGGTGTTTTTCAGCGTTTCTGCAGTTCATTTTATTGGTAACACTTGGCTAGTCTCCCTTTGTGACAGTGCTTTTTTGATCTGCATAATAAGAAGTGAAGAGATTGTATAGGTTTGTGAGCTTCAGAGACTTCCAAATACTTCATTTATCCCTTTTCAATCTACAAGAGAGACAGACAAAATCAACCTAGGACTTTGTACACTTGACAGCAGCTTGTAAAGAATAAGTGGGTAGAAAAGGACTGATATCTAAGCCTCAGAGGGAAGAGAAATTAAAAAATGAAAGCAAAAATGTTGAAACCTCTAGGGACATCAGCAACACTGAGATCGACTCCCATTCTGGTTAACAAGATTCTACAGACATTGATTCTTATTATTTTGAGGACACCAACACCTCCTAATACATCTCAGACCAATTACCAGGGATCCCGTGAACGGCTTTTTCACGTCTTGTTCTGGTCATTCTCAGTCTTCTTCTCACCCCCCCCCCTTCTCACTACTATTTTGGTTAACATCGGATGTTGAGGTAGGTGGTGAGTGGGCATGCACAACACGTGCCAAAGCCACCAAAATCTGTGAACGTTCAACACTTCATCGACTGGCTTCCCTGTATTGTCCTTAAGCCCTCGCCTAACCTCGAGATTATTTACACAGTGATTCCGCCGTACGAAAGTTATGCTGAGAAAAAGTTTACACTCAGGAAACTGTAACATCTTCACATATTCTACTTTCAACGATCAAGTCTCATCTGTATAATAAAGCGAAGAGGACTGCAGCATCGTATACTCATCCTATAACACGTAGTCGGATATCTTTCCAGTCGGTGATTAAGGAGACACAAGTTAACAAAACGTCAAAGGACTTCTTTTTTTATCCAAGCTGAGGTCTCATCAGTAACCAACCAGTTCAGGCTTATGCAAGTGATTATACAAGTGAAGTAGTCAACACCTTGAAGCAAATCACTTCCTTTTTTAAACTGGAATTAGTTGCAGATCAGTCCTGAAGCATAATTATCTTTTATTTCACAGTTGCAGCCTCGCCTAGGTAACTAGTTTATTAGTTACTAGCCGGTCCTAAACCCGGATAAAGAAGGAAGGTAGGGCATACGGCTAGCAACCCTACCCCGGAAAACCAATCCAACGCTACAGAAACTTCAAAGCACAGATGCAATATTAAAAATAAAAACAAACTTATTCCTCGCCGGAATCGGGAAGATGAAATGATGCCAGTTGGTGAAAGCCTGCCTTCGGGAAGCCAATTGGCCGATGTGTCTTCTCTCGATGAAATCAAAAGCAGACGTAAGCACAGGGAAATGGAATGTCCTCACAATGTTTGAACCCAGCAAGGCAGCCCAGATTGCAAAACAGATGAGGAGGTATAGCATAGACGTGCTGGGAATCTGCGAAAGCAGATGGAATGGAAGTGGACTCTCCAGACTCTTAACTCGAGAGTCAATCATCTACTCCGATATTGTTACCCAGACGACAACCAAGAGCACACTGAGTTTGGAGTGGCTATCATGATGTCCCCAACAGCATCGAAGGCTCACATACAGTGGGAACCAATATCCTCCAGCATCAGAATCATGACAGCAAGGTTCAACTCAAAAGGGAGGAAGGAAGGTCACAATCATACAACGCTACGCTATGCACCTACAAATAATGCAGAGCAAGAGAAAAAGGAGGAATTCTACAGACAACTTCAATCAACACTGGACAAGACGTCAGTTGGCGATATCAAAATTCTAATGGGCGACATGAATGCGAAACTGGGAGGGGACAACACAGGAAGAGAACTGACCATGGGTCGAGAAGCACTCGGTGAGGTGATGAATGAGAATGGAGAATTGTTTGCAGAATTCTGTGCATTCAACGATTTGGTGATTTGAGGTGAGGCAGTGTGTTCAAGCACAAGGATATCCACCAAGCGACATGGTTTGGATTTCACCAGACACCAGGACACACTAAAAATCAAATCGATTTTATCTCAATCTCAAGAAAATGGAGACGCAGTCTACTTACACAAGGTCAAGAAGAGGAGCAGATGTAGGTTCATACAATTCACTATCTAGTGCAAGGAGCCTGCCTTCCAAATCAAGTTGAAAGCCTTCAAGGAAGCTGGTGATAGACCTCAGTTCAAGTACAACACTCGGAAACTGGAGGATGAAACTACGAAGGAAATCTTCACGGCAGCTAGCCATCAAGACAAAATGGGAGATGTCGAGGAACATCCCTGAAGAAACCTGTGTGAATGAACACTGGAAGTCCTTGGAAGAGATGAGGAAAGAAACCTGCATAACCGTATTCTGAAGGAAGAAGAAAGAAGATAAGGAATGGATCTCGACAGATACATGGAAGCTGATAGAGGAGAGGAAGATGGTGAAGCAGAAGATAAACCAGTGCATGTATGAACAGCGAGAAGAGGAACTGAATACAATGTATAAGACACTGGACAAAGAAGCGAAGAAGAGTGCGCAGAAAGACAAAAGACACTTCCACGACACACTGGCAAGTGAAGCAGAACAGGTTGCAGGTAAGAGAGACAGAGACTTGACAACATTGTATCAAATAACCAGATTACTATCTGGGGAGAGATCAACGCAGATGAAACCAATGAAAGATGGTGAAGGAAACCTAGTTACCAAAGAGGAGAAACAGAGGAAACAATGAGCTGATTACTTCAAAGCAACTGAATCGACCACCATCACCACCTGCATCTCGTCCAGAAATACCACCAGCAGCTCATCCACAGAATTACCAGTGAAAACAAACCCTCTGACGAATGCAGAAGTCCTTAAATCCGGGAAAGGAGCAGGACCTATAGAATTCCTCCAGAAGCACTAAAAACAGACTGAGAGACATCAACGGACATGCTCAAACCGCTATTACACGTGGTCTGGAAGGAAGGAAAGGTACATTCCGACTGAAGGAAGACCTACCTTGTCTTACTCCCAGAGAAGGGTGACCTAAGTCTTTTCAAGAACCGGTACAGAGTCATGTTCCTGTCTCTGTCCATTCCAAGCAAATTATTAAGCCGCATCATTCTGGAGAGACTAAACAATGCGCTGGATTTAAAATAACGACCGGAAGAGGCAGGCTTCAGGAAGAACAAATCATGTTCAGACCAAATTGCAACGCTACGCATCACCATAGAACAGAGTGTAGAATGGCAGTCAACTCTCTACCTCAACTTCGTCAACTTTGTAAAGGCCTTCCACAGCGTCAACCGAGAAGTAATTTGGCAGTTGCTTCAACAACACGGTTTTAGTGCCACAAACCTTTATCAATCTCATTCAACAGCTATATGGCTTATGATGCTACATGCCAAGTGATTCACAATGGAAAGCTCAGTAACACCTTTGAAGTGAAGACAGGAGTAAAACAAGGCTGCCTACTATCATCACCGATGATCTTCCTGACTGTGGCCGACCGGATTATGCAACAAACTGTGAGTAGCTGTGAGAAGATGGGCATACGCTGGCTGGACCAATGAAAAGACCCCAGAAGAAGATTTGGATTTCGCCGTTGATGATTTATGTCTAGTGTCACACAAACTCGAAGATCTACAGACAAAAACCAACAAGTTGACAGAAGAGGCAAGGTAGAGAGGACAGGACGAGAAGAAAGAGGTGGTGAAGATACCCAACCAACAACAAGCAACAATCACCGTCGACCGGCGAAACCTAAAGGAAGTTGTCTCTTTCACTTACCTGCTTAGGCAGTATCGTCTCAACTACAGGCGGCACAGGCACAAACGAGGATGTCGAAGCCAGCCAGGATTGGAAAGACAGCAAGACAGGTTTTCATTAATCTGAAATCAGTGTGTAGATCTACTGCACTCAGCATGTGGAACAAGATCCGGATTTTCAACACCAATTCAGTCAAGTCAGTGCTACTTTATGGTTCAGAAACTTGGCGCGTCACGAAAAGCATTTCCAATAAACTACAGACATTCATCAACAACTGCCTACGCTGGCTCGTTACTGAAGATCAAATGGCCAGAATAATAAGAATAAGCAACAAGGAACTCTGGCTGGCTGGCTGGCTGGCTGGCTGGCTGGCTGGCTGGCTGGCTGGCTGGCTGGCTGGCTGGCTGGCTGGCTGGCTGGCTGGCTGGCTGGCTGGCTGGCTGGCTGGCTGGCTGGCTGGCTGGCTGGCTGGCTGGCTGGCTGGCTGGCTGGCTGGCTGGCTGGCTGGCAACGAACTAAACAAGAACCAATCACCTAACAAATATGCAGAAGAAAGTGGAGATGGATTGGGCATACACTGAGAAGGCCGACTAGGGACATCCCATGCCAGGTCGTCGAGTGGAATCTAAACGAGAAACGACGAGTTGGGTGTTCCAACTGAGGGTGACATGGAGGAGAGCATGTGAGGCAGGAATGAGAGCTTGTGGGCAGTCGTGTCGCCAGTTTCAAGAGACTGGAGAGAGGAGAGTGAAATGGCGATGTGCTACTGAAGCCCTATGTTCCATTAGGAACCCAAGGGACAAATAATAATGATAATAATTATAGTTTCTTTCATTTGTCTAGTCACCTTTGTCGTCTCTTTCACAATTTTGTTCGTGATTATGTTATAACTATTATTACGATAACTATTAGTTTGGTATTTTTGTCTTATCATGACTGATGAGTTTAGTAATTAATTAGATTGGTCTTTTATTGTTGATTAAGAGGTAACCTTAATGTATCCGACTTCTTGTCTGCAATCTTCTGTTTGGCTAGCAAGTCTTTTCCCTCGGTATTTAGACCCCTTAACAAGTCAACTTCCGCTGACATATGATCTGAAGTCAAAGTAGCTGTCGACGTGGATCTCTCAACAACTTCCAGTTGGTGTTTTTGTTTTATTTTGCTCTGAAAAAAGGTAAATTGTATCTGGGGCTTGATCGATTTATGTGATACTGTTTTTCTCTCTGTATAACATGGATAGAAATTAGTTGGACAAATAATGAAACCAGATAGCGCTGAAGACCTGATTGATTTATTTCAGCAGTCCTCAACACTACGAGCATATTAGGCTAGTACTCAAGGTCATCAGGTTTCTCGGCGAATATCTTGCACCTCATATTCTGCAATTTCTAAGAGTTCGCATTCCAGCGTCACCATTACTGAATACTACTTCATGAGTAGTTGCCTTCACAGCCAACATGATAAGCTCTAAAATCCACTACTTCTCTGGATGATGTATACCACTGATGAAATTAGTAGATTTTCGAAGTGTGTCTGAAATGAAAAAAATTAAAATGCAGTTACAAAGTCTACCATAGTGCCCACTTTTTACATCAAGTAGCTTCAAGTGCCTCACTGCAATAGCTCCAAGTTGTCGGTTTGATGTCAGTAGTTAAACTAAGTGGTATATCCCTTAAACGTAATCATAATCACGAGGCTTGTATGTCAGTACCTATTTCCATCATGACTTTTTTATCCGACATAAGAGTGATCGAAATGAAACAGACACCTTGTATGCAGTAAAAATAATCAATAAATAATATGAAAAAAAGCATTTATAACTTATAATGGTTGGGGACTATATATCTATTTCATCAATAAATCGATAAATACTTGATTTGAACACCGATCGATACCTAGTGACTTTGTTACAGTCTTACACATAAATGATTAAGCATATCTGTCTATTGATAGATTTCACAGTTTTGTTGATCAGAGTACCGAAAAATAACAGGATATGAACGTCCAATATTTTTCCGCTTTTAAAACACCGTTGAAGTGAGGAGAAAGTCAGCCCTAGCAGAGTGATAAGGATAATGTTATTTTAAAACAGGATACTCTAGTGAATTTTAACCAAAAAAAACGGGTGGAAATCACTTTGTATGCCACAGTTGATGGTGATGGTGATATGAAGGCAGTCTGGGGGCGCCACACTTCCTACCTGATTGAGTTAATCAGCAATGTTTATTGCAAACACCGATACGGCTGGTGTTTTCGCGCAGACTCGAAGTCTTCTATTTGTTTTCGGCGTCAAACACGACAAGCTGAAAGGTATTACCAAACTAATTCACCATTCCACGCTGAGTAACTGTATTGGTGTTTCCTGTTGGATGCTGAAGTGGAAAAACACTTTTCTGCTTTCAGAACTAAATGAAATGCTTTGGAAAGTGTTCGCAGACTGGTGAAATATTCCCTCTTTGTGTTTTTTAAGTAATGCAAAAAGGACTACTACCTTTTTAAGTTTCTTCCGCGGGTAATTTTTAAGTAAGGAACATATTGAAAGACGATTTTGCCAATTACTCAAGATGTGAGAATTCCAGTTAGATTAAAGCAACAATGCTAGGTTAAGATCTCCTTTTCATGGGTTGTATGCCTTATAGGTGAGTTTTCAGACTGTACTGTTTCCAAGCATGGAACACAGTACAGTGTGCGCGCATTGAGCTTTTTAGTTTATCAGTCATATCCCTCTAGCTAACACAATCAACAGGTTTCCATCAGGGCACTGGGCGAGATAAGGATATATTGTCTATCAATTAATCGCTGGGAAATCAAACTACGCATATATATATATATATATATATATATATATATATATATATATATATATATATCATCTTTTAGATCATTTGGTGACCTGACTTTGTAGACGACACAGTGATTGATGTTTCAAGAGGATTTAAATGTCCTGAACCCAGAGGTCGAACCCGTCTGACTTTCACCTTTCAATAGACAAATTAATTAATGGTGTTCGTGAACGCGTACCTAAAACGATTATGTATTTGCTTGCACTAGGGTAAGTGGATTTGTAGACTGACTGAGGCGAACCTCAGTGCATTGATTTGTCTTTCATGCATTGGTGAATTACCTCTATGACATGCATAAAAGATGATTATTAGACATGAAAAGAAAAATGTACTATGTGTTGAATTAGCCAGTCATTTACACCAAAACATGAAATGATGATTTCAGCCGTCACATAGGAAAAACAGGTACACTAAGTGCCATTTATTTTTAAATACCTACTGTATTGTAGTGTTTGTTTTCTGCGAAAACATCTGTAAATTATTGATGAAATGAATATTGGTAGTTGATAGAAAGCAGCGAAAATCGAAATCAGTATCCAAGGTCATCAGCCGTTAAGATAAGTTTTTAATTTCAACACTGTTTTGCGTGGGCGGTAAAACCTCATTGGACAACTTCATTCTTCAGTTGGCCAATGAAAATAAATATAATGGCTTTGTTTTTGGAGGGAAAATTGTATATAAATGATATATTTTTGTCGAACGAACTTGTCTTCCTTGCAGTCAGTCGCACGTTGGTCTCTGTCTTCTGATTTTCGTGGCTCAGTGAAGTGTCAGGTCTGAGGGAGAAGAGTCGTTATTCGTATCCACTTCAAATATCTCAGTTTGCATTATTATCGTTTCACGTATTTATTATTATCCACTGCCGTTACTTCACTAGTTTCAAAATGACTGTGTTGGATGATAGACTCTCTAGTTCATCAACCCCCCCCCCCCTGGATAAACTGACCGACAGTGCATCAAAGCCAAACAAAAACAAATATCTGCAATGTTATTTGTCAGAGGAAAGAAGGTTGGACGAGAATAGGAACATTGATCCACTCTCAAATTTTATCGTGCCACAGAGAGGGGGAGAAATACACAGAAAAAAAACTACGCTAAGAGTGACAGTCACCAGATAGCCTAATTTATCTGGCCAGTAGGATACGATAAACTTCAACTGGTATGACATCCTAACAGTTGTAATCAACAGAAAACTGATTTCCACCGGGGAAAGCTGTTAGAATGGCATGAAAAAAATTGAACATCTTGTCATCTTTTATGATTGTTAGAACTGCTGGTGATAAGAATCAGTCAGTTTTAAGTGTCAGGTAAACAAAGGTTGCTTTGACTAAGGCAACATACCGAGCAAGGATATCCACGGTCGTATTATCGATTTTACTCAACAAACCATCCGGATTAAAATCAATTAACAAGCCAACAACTGAACAGAAAAAAGTTCCTTTTCAACGAATCATTTTCCAAAAGCGGTGCAAACGTAAATATATTTATGTCCGTCAATTGATCAATTGATCAAGGTCACCAAAACAGTCAACAAAATAACAAAGTGATAACAGCCAGAAGGTCAACTCAAGGTCACCAAAAGTTGTTTATTCGATTTCAATAGATAAACAAGTAACAGACAATGGACAAAATGTTCTAGGGAGATTACAACTAAGGTAAAATTAACTTTTAAATGCATCTCTTTTGAACGCAAATATCAGGCTTGAACACTTGGGTTATCAAAGCTTCTACTGTGTTGAGGTGAAGAATACACACTCGCTTCGAAATGTTTGGAAGTAGACTCTCGTGGAGCAGTATAACCAAAATTAATCAAATCTTCGAAAGTCAACCTGTTGATGGCTTTACACTTGCCTTTAAACAACCATGCAGGATGGTGTTCGGAAATGACTTCGAATAGAACACGCCTTGTGTGGCCTATGTAACCAGTTCCATGAGGGCACGTGACTTGGTAAACACTGAATTGTCTTTAGTTACTTCTTCATTATTTGCTGTTTACAGTATTATCAGTTGGTAATAATAATAAAAAGACTTAAAGTAATTGAGTTGTGAGATTTCAACATCATATGAAAATCCTGAAACCACTTGCCTATCATCAGCTAGCAGAGATATCGAAACTGACAGATGCGTATTCATTGTTGATTTTCGTACAAATCTAGCAGAACACGTTGGTCACCTGTTTATGCTATCTGTGAACAGTGATCAGGTTAAGTGTGACACAGATATCCTAGTTTAAGCACCACCTAAGAGGGTTATAGAAAGAAGAAGTCATCTAATTGAAGGGTGTAACGGAAAAATGATCTGAAAATCCCTCCCGATCACCCTTATTTGATTGTATTGACATTTATTTTAACATTTTTACCCTCGTTATGGATGGTGTACCTTTGACCCTCGCCGGTGTAATGTTATTTGCTTGTTTAACTGTCTTATTTGACTTTACACTCGGTATTTGCCTTTGTATGTTTGAGACTTATTATGAGTGTTTCACTTTCCTATTATGTGACGCTGGACTGTTGATAAGGTGATGTTGTTTTACTGCGCACGACATTTTGTTTTGGTTCAACTTACGGTTGTGCAGTGATTTGACTGTTTGTCTTTTGACTGTCTACTGGGAACGTTTGTTTGTTGATTTGATTCCTGTAGGCAGAGTTTTGATCCCTTTTGCCGGGAATATTCCTATTGACCGACAGGTATTTAACAGTTGTATTTTTTAACCAGTTTTTACCGTGTAGTACGTATTTGTACCCGAGAACGTTTTGGACTGTATAGTTACCCAACGGCACTGTTGAGGTATTTTTGTAATTTGACATAACTTATTGTTGCTTTGATAGTACCACAGATTTTGTTACGAATCTACTATTGAATTACTACAAACCGTGTTTTGATATTTCGATCCAACCTTTGACTGTGCGTCACTCGCGGAAGTTAGGAAGCTATACAGTAGAACGCAGGAACTAGTCAGATTCACGTCAGTTGGCACCGCCTAGCTATTTCCCGCGTTCAGGCCAAGATTATTGGATTCTGGCCGCTACAGTACTCAACAACCCGTCACTGCTGTACCTGGCAATCGCAAGGTGTTCCTTGAGTCAATTCCGGACGGGGAAGGTGACATGTCCATGGATCCGACCTCAGATACCAAGCAAGTCCCTCTTGATGTTATTTCATGCCGTGGCTCTGATAATGGTACAGTTATTGACTATAGTAAGACTAGTCCTTGTAGGACCTCTGCTCAGTTGAAGGTACGACAGTTGGATGAAAGGCAAGAGTTGGAACTTCGTGAATTCAAGGCTAAACAAAGACAGGAAAGGTTGCGTCTGCATAAAGAACTCAACTTAGATGTGAATGGGGGTTTAGGTGATACCTTTTCCTTGGATGATGATATAAAGTGTCACAAATCAGTTTGTCTTGGCATTGACCCTCATAGCAGTTCTGATCGTGAAACGACTAGCCAGGCGAGCAGCGCAGAAAACAAAGGGGTTGCCGCTACGTTGCCTTGTGTCAGTGTTGGCCATGAGTTACCGAAAGTAGAATTAAGCAGCTTTGACGGACATCCAGCCAAATATTGGAAGTTTATGAGGCAGTTTGAGCTCTACGTTGTCTCTAAGGTTGATGATGATGGACAGAGGCTGTTATACTTGTTACATTACTGTAAAGGTAAGGCCAGGGAGGCTATAGAGGAATGCATTATGTTACCACCATCTGCTGGTTATCGTAGGGCTCGGGATATACTCAACGTTTGTTTGGAAGGACTCATGAAGTCAGCCGGGCCTTACTACAGGATCTGATGGAATGCTCGAACATAGAACAAAACGATGCTGAGGCAATGTCGAGGTTAGCTATAAAAATGGAAAACTGCGCTATAGCCCTAGAGCAAATGGACTATACTGCGGACCTTAACTCCTTGAGAACTTTAGAAGGTATAGTAAAGAAATTGCCCCGTGTGTTACAGATGAAATGGGCGGAGACTGTCGAAAAGCTAACTGAAACCGAACGAGAACCTACCTTCGCAGAGTTAACGCAGTTTGTGTCAGCACGTGCGAGCATTTTGCTAAGTAGGTTTGGACAGCTGGCAACAAGCAGTCGACGACCAGATAGTAAAATAGCATGTTCCACGCAGCAGCTAGTACCCGTTGGGGGAGTCCTGAAACCTTCATGTATATTTTGTGGAGGGAACCATGTAGTCACAAAATGTACCACATTTCTGTCGTTACCGGTGGATGAGAGATGGTCGAAGGCTAAAGAAACAGGTTGTTGTTTTTCATGTCTTAAAAGGGGCCACAGGTCCGTAGAATGTAAAATTCACAGGGTGTGCAGTGTAGAAGGTTGTAAAGCATACCATCACCCTCTGTTACACAAGAAGACCCACCACGCCGTAGGCGAACAACCGGAGAAAGGTAGTTGTGGATGCACTGAGTCTCTCAGAGAAAGCGTGTGTTTGGGCCTACTCCCGGTACGTGTAAAGCACGGTAATAAAGAGGTTTACGGTTATGCTATCTTGGACAATGGCTCTGATACAACTTTGATCACGAAAATGTTTTGCAACTTCTAGGATTGTCGACTGACGGCACAAAGACTATCATCAAAACTGTTAGTGGAAGTAGATTGGCGGACTCAGTCAGCAAGCCTTTCGAAGTTTATTCACTAGACGGAAACGAATGCATACTTATAGATCGAGCAGTTGTGGCAAGAGATCTCCCAGTACGGAGACCTAAAGGGTCGATGCGAGAAAGTATTAAAAGGTGGCCGCATCTGACTGACGTACCCTGGACAGAGGTGGAAGACGGGGAGGTATTGCTGCTCATCGGTTGCGATGTACCTGAGGCTCACTGGGTTCTAGATCAGAAGTTAGGGGGCAGAAAGAGCCCATATGCTGTGAGATCATTGTTGGGCTGGGTCGTGTTCGGTCCGACAAGCTTTCGTGAGCACAGGGAGAGGGTTGTGAATTGTATGTCTCGGTCAGATCTATTAGTCGATCAATGGAAGAAAATTTACGATTATGAGTTCAGCGATTTGTACTCGGGAGATAAGTCGTTATCTGTCGATGACCTAGCCGCTGTAAACATAGTGCAGCGAGGTACTTATTGGGATAATGGACATTTCGTTGTCCCCTTGCCCTGGAAAATGGAGTCCAAGAGAGTATACGGTGGATGCGAAGTAGCCAGGCGACGTTTGGAGAGTTTGAAACGCAGACTAATATCCTCTGAAAGCCTTCGCGAAAGCTACACTAGCGCCATGGAAGAGACCATCAGAAAGGGATATGCAGCAGTAGCTCCTGAGCCCCAGCTTGATCCTAGCTACCGCCCACGATGGTATTTGCCGCATCATGCCGTATTTAACCCCAAGAAACCGGGGAAGGTAAGAGTTGTGCTGGACTGCGCTGCCAAACTGTCCGGAACTTCTTTAAATGACTTCCTGTATCAGGGACCAGACACGACAGCGAACTTGGTTGGAATATTATTGCGTTTTCGCAAAGAACTGATTGCCCTGACGTCCGATGTGGAAGAAATGTTTATGCAGGTGAAAGTCCCAGAGTTTGACCGAGGTGCTCTGCGGTTCCTATGGTGGCCTCAGGGTGATTTCTCGAAGGAACCTATTGAATATCAAATGACGTCACACCCATTCGGTGCAGTGTCCTCACCGTTTTGTGCGTATTTTGCAATGGCCAAGACTGCCGAGACGTATGCCAACGATTATGATAGCTATGTGGTGGAAGCAGTGAAGCATAACTTTTATGTTGATGATTGCCTAGTGTCCTTTGCAAGCCCAGGTGAGGCAAAAACGTTCGTAAAACAGTCCACTGAGTTGTTGTTACGTGGTGGCTTTAAATTGAAGAAGTGGGTGACTAATTCAGAGGCAGTGAGAGTAGTTCTTCCTGGTCTGAGCCACACAGAGAACTCAGTCGACTTACGTGTTAGTCAAGGCTCAATCCACAGGGCCCTAGGTTTGGAATGGGACACCATGCATGATGTTTTTAAGTTCCGATTTGAACCCGTCGAAAAACCCTTCACGAAGAGAGGACTACTATCCACCGTCTCAGCTCTTTTTGACCCACTAGGCCTCATCGCCCCAGTTTGTCTTCCGGCCAAGCAGCTATTGCAGAATCTTTGCAAATCTCATGCTGGTTGGGATACACCCCTGAGTTCCAATGACCTATCCCTATGGATGGATTGGATGAGGTTCATGAAGAATCTTGGGCAAATCTCCGTACCCAGAAGTATCAAGAAGGAGGATAAGAGTGAGATGAGTAAGATTGAGTTGCACTTATTTTGCGATGCCTCTGAATCTGGTTATGGAGCGGTGGCTTATTCGTGGAACGTTCCAAAAAACACGCCACCCTACAGCATACTGCTTTATAGCAAATCCCGGGTTGCCCCTCTGAAAACGGTGACAGTGCCGAGATTAGAGTTAGCTGCGGCAGTATTGAGTGTACGAATGAGTGAAATTTTGAGGAAGAACCTCCCAAATAGCTTTGACAAGACTTATTTTTGGACAGATTCTATGATTGTTTTGTACTATATTAGAAATACAGAGAGTCGGTATAGTACGTTTGTGGCCAACCGTCTAGCCATTATTCACCAGTATTCATCCCCAAATCAGTGGGGGTACGTTAAATCTGAAGAGAATCCCGCAGATTGGACATCAAGAGGCATACGAAAAGCGTGTGAATTAGCGTCTTGGATTCAGGGCCCCTCTTTTCTGGGAACCCGACAGTTTTCAAGTACCACAGACCTCTGCTGGAAGGAACCACCGAAAAATGTCGAATTGAAGAGGTCGGTCCGAACAAACACAAACGTTACTGAGCTCACTGCTGATCCGATTTTGGCGTATCATTCGGACTGGGTGAGGCTGATTAAAGCTGATGCCATGGTGTCAAAGGGGATACGATGGAGTTTCAACCCCCGCAAGCGAGTCATCGAGGTGGGATATGGGAAAGGATGATACGTTCTGTACGCAGGTTATTGATGGTCTATCCAAAGAGCAGACTCTGCACGATGATACATTAGCCACCTACTTCGTGGAAATAGAAAGAATTTTGAACAATCGTCCTATTGTTCCATGACGACCGACCCAAAAGACGAGTTAGCTCTCACTCCCAATAGCTTATTGTTATTGAGAGATAGTGGAGGAATAGTCGTGGAGGGCACTATTGCCGATAATTACGTCAGACGTTGGAAACAAGTTAATTACTTAGCTGACGTATTTTGGCGCCGATGGATGAAAGAGTATCTACCATGCTTGCAAACTCGTCAGAAGTGGTTGGGAAGAAAAAGAAATTTCAAGGAGGGAGATGTGGTGATTGTGGCCTCTGAAAAAACACCACGTGGTTCCTGGCCTTGGAAGTGATCGAAACATGCGAGAAGGACGAAGGCGATTTAGTAAGAACTGTGATGGTGCGTATGAAGGAAGGTACCGTGAGAAGAGATATAAGAAAGCTTTGTCTTCTTGAGGGAGTAGAAGAAAGATAGAGTATGCAGACAGCTAGGTAGATAGAGCCACGGCTGAATACACAGAGGTGTTTTGCGTGTCTGGAGGGATTTTGGTGGCGGTGTAACGGAAAAATGATCTGAAAATCCCTCCCGATCACCCTTACTTGATTGTATTGACATTGATTTTAACATTTTTACCCTCGTTATGGATGGTGTACCTTTGACCCTCGCCGGTGTAATGTTATTTGCTTGTTTAACTGTCTTATTTGACTTTACACTCGGTATTTGCCTTTGTATGTTTGAGACTTATTATGAGTGTTTCACTTTCCTATCATGTGACGCTGGACTGTTGATAAGGTGATGTTGTTTTACTGCGCACGACATTTTGTTTTGGTTCAACTTACGGTTGTGCAGTGATTTGACTGTTTGCCTTTTGACTGTCTACTGGGAACGTTTGTTTGTTGATTTGATTCCTGTAGGCAGAGTTTTGATCCCTTTTGCCGGGAATATTCTTATTGACCGACAGGTATTTAACAGTTGTATTTTTAACCAGTTTTTACCGTGTAGTACGTATTTGTACCCGAGAACGTTTTGGACTGTATAGTTACCCAACGGCACTGTTGAGGTATTTTGTAATTTGACATAACTTATTGTTGCTTTGATAGTACCACAGATTTTGTTACGAATCTACTATTGAATTACTACAAACCGTGTTTTGATATTTCAATCCAACCTTTGACTGTGCGTCACTCGCGGAAGTTAGGAAGCTATACAGTAGAACGCAGGAACTAGTCAGATTCACGTCAGTTGGCACCGCCTAGTTATTTCCCGCGTTCAGGCCAAGATTATTGGATTCTGGCCGCTACAAAGGGTACTAGACAAGACAAGCAATTCGATTGATAAGGTGGTGAACCTTTATTGACCGAGCCACCACCTATCCTGACTTGTCATGGTATGGGAACTTGGATTAGGTTAGAAGAGGGTTCAAGATGGTGAAATCAAGAAGTGGCACGAGTCTATGCACTCTCTGACTGTTGGTGTGAACCATGAACACGGATTATCTGGACACAAGGTTAACATACTTTTCAGTCATTTCTCTTCGGTATTATATGTCTATACTAATTGTAATGTGAGAACTTTTGTTTGAGAAATTTACATTTCTGTTTATAGTGAGTAATAAGATTGCCATGATCTGCATACAAAGGCCTAAATGTTTGAAGCCTGTTACAACCAGTCACGTTGCAATGAAATTTGGAGAGAAATCATGTGCACCAACGTTTGAATATCACATTGGTTGAAGGGACGAAAAAACAATAGGACACTGAAATCTAGAAAGACCTTGAAATGCTCAAGGTCACTATAAATATAAATATAAACATTATATTTTGTAGGTATTTACTGACGTATCAATACGCCTTCCATTATCTTACCGCCTTTACAGTTTATCCCGAAAAGTGAGTGCCCGTCAAGTATGTCACGACTAGGAGATAACAATACCTAAACGTTAATTTAGAAAAGTCGAAAGTAATTAATGTCATCAGATTTGACTGAAAATCATTATCGTCGTCATCATCATAATCATCAGCCCAACAGACAACCAACCATAGATTGACCATTTATTCATTCATTCAAATGACGTATGTTCACATAATATTCAATAATAGTTAGCTTTATTAACAAACTTTCATGTAAAACAGTTCGTTGAGTTTGATGTTATACATTATCCTGTAGGATTTCACACTTTCATGAGTATCTATAAACAGAGTTGTTAAATTTGGCATTGGAAATTGAATATGTACGCATCAAATGATATGTTATACACATGACATGGTGACTAGTGTTAACTGGCGCAGCGGTCAGCTGGTAAGTGATTAGCAATGGTTGGAATTCGCCAGTCAAGTTTTTTCTTAACTCACTAGACTAATTGGTGCTACAGCATGCCACACTGTTTTTCGATGCATCATGTTCCGGTCTCCGAAATGGTTACTCATGATCGGTAGTCTCTAGATTCCTTATCCAGTGATGGGTATTCGAATTGCCAAGAAAACATGAGTCCCAACAAGTATAAAGCCTAAAAGACACAGTATTTCTAACCGACTGACTCCTCCTTAACATGTATGAAATAGTAAGTACTACTTATTGACTAATTGGTGAGAACAGTTTCTTAAAGTTTTCCCTCAATTTCTTCCCTTCCTTAAAGTAAATCCATAATAAGTTGGGATTCACCACTAATTGGTATCACTTGGAGAACCACTGGAAACCAGAGAGCACAGGACAGGTGTTTCGTCCTAGAATGGGATCTCATAACAATGCTCACCGACAAACCCGCCAGGGATGGAACTCGGACCTGCAAGTTTTATGGCAACCAAGTTACCATTTAACCAGTGTGTCGGAATCCAGTGGTTCAATAGTGACCTAATTGCTGTGCAGTCTGAAGGTCCTGGGTTTAAGCCCTAGTGACGTCACAGGTTGCTGTACTGCTGAGGTTCTGTTTACAGTTGACCAGTATTAGCAGGTTTTCAGTGATTCTCCAACTGATGTACATCCGTAATGTATACCAACCTGAAGCCAATAGATCAATCAACAGACAAGCCTCCAAACTGAAACGCGTAATAACTTCTTTGAGTTTGTTATAGTCTCCTTAAAAAGACTCTGCTTTACTACAGGTTGATGGGTGAAGAAGATAGTCAATCCCCTTTTATCACTTAACAGGGGAACTCAAAGGACTTCCATACCATACCCACACCATCAGTCTAGTGTAATTGTTCACCTTCTGTTGTGAATGTGGCATTACTGACGCAGATACAAGAAGCTCCATTGTGCTGAGGAAGTGAATACTTAGAGAAATATTATTGATTGGAATGCATTTTACATTGGATACCAACTGTCTGCTACAAGGGGACATTCCAAAAAACAAACATTTTACATCGAAGCAGAACTTATCTACTTAGCCGTCGATTGAATCTCTAGCTATAAGGAAAAAGTTTAGACCGATTTTATGCACTCAAAACAATTTGTTCTTGCATTATACCTCCCTTGGTTATTTCGGCCCTAATACAATACAATATACAAATGCATTTCGCTAATACATCACACCCACAGTTCAGATTAACTACGTCTTCTTTTGGTGCTGTTGTCCTCTCTAAGCCGGATGGTTTGATTAAAAATTTTTCATTGTTATTCCAGATGACAACATCATTACCACAAACTTGAGAAAGAAGTGAGTCTTAAAGTTTTCTCCACAATTTATTTAGTAGCTTATCGTGATGGCCTTGTATGTTATTGGTTGTTTCTGCCAAGGCCTTGTCATTGTATTCATATTCCTTTTGATTGGTTGTCCTGATGACTTGAAATTAACAAGCCAACAGCCTTTTTTTAATTTCCAGCATGGTTTTTGTCAATATTTTAGGTCGGTAGGTAAAACTAATTAATAGTGTGCAAAAGTGGTAAAAAAAAGTTATTTCACTCATTAATTGAGGTTCCCTCCGACAAGAATTCACGAACCCTGGCTGAAAACTTTGTCGGTTATTGCTTGTGCTTTGTGGATTAAAAGTAGCGAGTTTGACAAAGTTAGAATTGTTGCTGGTAGATGTGAAATGCGAATTGGTTGAGTGAGTGTCGACTTGATAGAAGGTGAAGAAAGAAACAACAGTCATAAGGAATGAAGGTGATGATGGAAAAATAACTAATTATGATGAAATCGAAAGTCATGAAATTGTCCAGACCATCGTAAGATCAGAGATTGAACATACTTCTTCGGCACACAGGGATCATGCTTGAATTGGTGAACTGTCAGTCCTTAGCCGTGGTGCACAGCTGTCAAAAACGTGTATTTTACGAACTGTTCCGTTTTGATTCTGTGAATGACACTGAAGGAGGAGCGTTGTGTGTCCAGAGTTGACCAAATCTGCAGTAATTGAACGAAGTAGGATAGTGCTCAGAGATTCGTTTGGAAATTGAGCACTTTGTGCCTACAGCCAGACATACAGAAGTGGCCCAAAGCGGAAACCATTTGATAACTAGAGAAACTGACCAATGACTTCTTAGAAAAGAATGTCTTCTTCAGCTATTCTTCAGGATCTCTGATGATATATAGCCTTTCTTGTGGGCTATGTTGGCAACTGTAATCGTTTTCATTCTCGTCGGGTTTATATTATAAACCTAGAATGTTTGATGAGGTTTTTGGCAAGACAATAATATTTCACGCAAATCAACTTTTCACCTGTATTCAGACTTCCTCCTAAGCCTAGTTGATTTTCTTCAACTTGTTGCTATGTTAAGGCCTTCTTCGTTGTAGTAACAGACAAAAATGGATACGAATTCAGATGATATCACAAATTCAATGAAAGCAATCGTCAAATTCATGCATTCGGTGCATTCGTGTAACATCTATACCGATATATGACAATAACGTCTGGTTAATCAGAGTGTATAGTCACAAAGTTTTAAAAGATATGTTTTCCAAAGGACCATTACTTCTATGTTTTGTATCGTCAACCCACATGACATGAACTCAAATTCCAGACAGTTTAAAATGAAAATCAATTGAAAAAAAGCAACTGGGTTTTTTTAATGGTTAAATGGAAAACAACACATACACTGACTGATCCCCAAAGGCTTTCTATCACTGACTGACATCAACTAGAGAACAACCAAAGAGAATCTGGTAGTAGCTTTACACAGCTATTTCTGTGTAAGTTTCTGAAACCTCCTCTTTTGTAATTGCTACCAGAATCATCATTGCTGATGGCAAGCTCATTGCCAATGAAGCACAGGGTTACGGCTTGAAGCTCTACTTTTTCTAACCTCTATCACTTTATGGGATTTCATGACCATCGTCGACTGCAATTGGCAAGTATCCTTCCAGCAGCTGACTCAATTCACTCCACTTGTCGTTACTTCTAACATGAACTGTTGTCTAATTTAAAGGCTTTTACAGAATCGCTCGACTTCAATGGGATTGCCACATTACTACTGTCGACGAATAGCACCCAAATAATTCCTCAAATGGAGCTTGCGAATTTCACTTCTCTACTTATCTTTTTTGTGATAACCAGGTTGGTTTTCGCAGTATATCAGCTCATCAGAAAATCATATTCTTCCATCATGTAAATTATACAGTTGAAAATAATAAAAAACTGCCATCAACCTGGATGAAGTCAGCTAGCATAGTGAAATCCTTAACTGATTGACGACTAGGTGAGCCTAGGAGGAATTTTATACAAGTGGGATTTTCAGTTCCCGCTGCTGTTGGTGAGATTATATTCATGAGGCTGATAGATAAGTGTTGGCTATATGAACACGAAGCCATTCAAGTAGTCAGCTGGAGTAGATGGATATTCATTGTGATGAGTGTTAGAAGACAGCCAACTTTCAAGTCTTAAGCACTAAGCAACCACAAAACAGTCTATCAATCAGTTTTCCAATGTAGCCACCAAGGTCAAGTAACAAGACGTGTTATGCAACATCATTCAGTCTGGAAGTCAGAGACTAGACCACTAGACTGTTTGACACTTCATATAATCTGACATCAATCTTAATAGTACAGTATCTGTCTAGTCGAACAGTTTGAAACTGGCTAGGGTAGTGGAATCTTCTGGAGTTTGTACTGATGCCCGTAGTTTAACAGTTTGTAGGTGAAAGGCAAAACTTTACATCTGTTTCCCTGGTGTATATTTCAACACACTACTTCTTTCTGTATTTCAAGTTATCATTTTTTTCTAAGCGAGCGCAGGGGGTGTAATTCTCGAGTGACTTTAAACGGATTGCCAAACCAACTAAAATAATCAGTCAGGTTTGTTTAATTTTCATTCAAAAGTCAATCATGTATATATCTTCGACTTTTATAGATTTCAACTTACGTCTGCTGATATACAGCTGAGCATAATAAGTCATTCACTCAATCAAGTATTTTTTAAGATTTATTCAGCTATTTATTGTGTATAACATCATGTTAGAAAACTATAGAAGTTATATTGTTGAAAACTCTTCCAACTATATCCGTATCATATTAAGCCCAACCTGTGAAACCATCTTGGATTCTTTTCAGCTGAAACAACTCTTCTTACCTGTCTCAGTGGTTAAACGCTAAGGTATTCTGAGAAAACATCAGTTTGGTCCCTTTGATAAATAATCTTGTGTATATCAGATTTAAGAAATAGACTGGATCGCTTTTGATAGCAATAAGTCAGTTTTTTCAAAGTAGAAAGTAACCTAGTGATATAAATGGGCAGCAATCTACTGAAAATAGTGAGTCCCGACAATCACACATATATGTATGTAGTCCTCTGTATTATCGCCTCGTTGATTGGATTGAACTGATCGCTATGTATTGATATATGGGCTCAATTTTGATTTTATTGATGGATAGTGGATAGCAATGGAATCCAGAATGCTCGTTTCATCCTATTTGGGACTCGCCAGCTGCATGTACCTGCCTCCTAGTGAGTGATGTTGTTTCCACTGAGACTGGGACCCGAAACCAATCCCTTCAAAAGCCAGAGCGTTATCCATTAGGCCACTGAGTCACGACACCCACGTTTTTCGAGACGGGTGTAGTTTATGTGATTTTACATTGATTGCTCATCGGAGAGTAACCAACTTCATGTTGTCTAGTCCTAAGTTCCGATAGAATTCTACGGATCATTTTACAATGTCACCACCAGACTAATCGACTCAACATCGTGATGCACTTTGATAGGTGTTAGTTGAATGGAGGCAATTGGCAGGAACCCATGCACCTAGGTTTCGTCCCTGTTGGCACTCATCAGTAAGGCATATCTGCAACCTCGACGGAAGTGACGTTCTACCTGAGATGAGAACCCACATCTCCTGGTGTTGTAGTCAGCAACGTTACCACTAAGCAATTCGGGCAGCTAATGACCTTCAGTAGGACTAGATTAGACACACTGATTAGTCACTGGAGGATAACCACTTCACGTTGCCCAGTCCTAAATGATGACAGGATTCTATCTATCATTTCGCAATGTGGCCACCAGTTTGGTCAGCTCAGATTGCGATGCATTTTGACAGATCAGCACTTGGGACTAGACAACATGAAGTGGTTATCCTCCAGTGACTAATCAATGTCTCTAATCTAGTCCTACTGAAGGTCATTAGCGGCCCGAATTACTTAGTGGTAACGTTGCTGACTACAACACCAGGAGATGTGGGTTCTCATCTCAGGTAGAACGTCACTTCCGTCGAGGTTGCAGATATGCCTTACTGATGAGTGCCAACAGGAACGAAACCTAGGTGCATGGGTTCCTGCCAATTGCCTCCATCCAACTGATTTCAATCAAAAACAAACTTGTAGATAAGTAGGTAGAGTTTTAGTTAATCGAATAGTTGGCTTTTAGTTGGTTGGAGGTGATTGCCAAGAAGTTCTCAACCTAGATTTTGTACTTGTTGACACACGTTAGTTAGTGTTTTCATTTCACATAGCAGTGATACAGTATTATTCAATGAATAAACAAGCCTTCGTGTAAGTTCTGAGTCGCGAATTTGACCTCATGATAGTGGCAAGCGAAAACTGATATAAAGTTTTCCTAGGATAGAAAGACTAACTATTCAGTACGCTTAATTAACAAATGATGGCAGATGAATCACTCAACAAATTATGATAAAGGCATTCCATCAATACAAATCAGAGATTGGGAACCTTCATACCAAAAGGACGCAGTAGAATCATTGAGTTCAACTAGAAGAATTAACTATTTAGAGACATTCTACGGCCAACCCTGAATAACACATGATTTTGCTGCTTCGCCTCCACTTATCAGTTTAGTGTATGTATTCCTCTGTTCAGGTGGTCATCTGAAAGATTTAAACCCATGGTGTTCAGTGATGACCTAACAAACGTTAACGCATATAAATGATTCTGTGAAGGGTGTTTGTATTCTTGTTGCCAATCAAAGAAACACAGTAACATTCAGTTTATTGATTACTTCAAAGTATTTTCTAGATGTTTATTGTTTTTCAGCAACAAATTGTAGCAAATAGGATCAATTTGCTTGTTTTTTCTTCGCAAAACAAGCTGTTCATTCAAGTGATCAATCAGACTGAACTTGAAATATGTCAAATGAATTAGTTTGTGCGGGATAGAAATGAACTTCTAGAGAATGGTGAAGCTGGGATGCGCTAAATGTAAGTGAGAGTAAATAAGAGGAATATGGAACCAAATTAGGTTTTAAATACCTGGTGGTGGCTAGCACTGAAATCCAAGCCATGTGTTTTGTCGTATTTGCTACTCGTCAGTTGCATATGCCTGTACCACATTGACTACTGGTTTTCCCATTGAGCCCTCAACTTTAAAGCATTATCTATCAGGCCATTAAGGCATGATGGTCACCTCTTTTGATATGAGGTTTGTCCCACAGTGAAACTGATGTTTATGAACATTTCTAAGAAAACAGAAACATTCAACACTTCGAGGTCACGGAGATGTATTTGAAAATCAACTAAAACCCCAGGAAAATAATTCACTGAAGTGAGTATTGATTGAGCATATAACAGATTCGTGCCAGCATGTGACGAAAGGATATCGGCTAAAGCAGAATTATACTTCTAACGAAAATTTGCGATGTTGTGCTATATGACTAAGGTGAGGGATACATCCACCAGCACTCCTGACTGCATCGATCCATTTATACTGGTTTACCCGTCCATATGCAGCTGAACATATAGGCTGTATTTTGAGGGAGTTGTGGAGATTTGGAAATATTTCAAGTTGTTATTCATTGTAGACTGACATCAGTTGGAGGAACAGAGGAAACCTGGGAGTACTGGACAGCTGTTTCGTCCTAGTGTAGGACTCCTCAGCAGTGTGCACCCACAACCCCATCAGGGATCGAACCCGCGACCTTCAGATTCCGCGGCCAGCGCGTCGCTGATGTCAGTCTACGATGAATAACAACTTGAAATATTTCCAAATCTCCACAACTCCCCCAAAATTCAATTGAACTGGTGCTCATTGGTGACTAGCCTCTAGGAGTATTCCCGAAGTTCCAATGAGAAGTCGTGACCGGTGGAGTCAAAGCCTGATGGCCGTGAGGACAGTTACTCAACGATGACATTGGGTGGCGGTTTGCGCTATATCGTGAGCTAACAGAAGTTGAAAATATGGAGCATTGGATTCTGCCGAGCCAGTGGCTCAATGGTAACGCGCTGGTCGCGGAACCTGAAGGTCGCGGGTTCGACCCCTGGCGGGGTTGTGGGTGCGCACTGCTGAGGAGTCCTACACTAGGACGAAACAGCTGTCCAGTGCTCCCAGGTTTCCTTTGTTCCTCCAACTGATGTCAGTCTAAGATGAATAACAACTTGAAATATAGACTGTATGTATGCACAAGGGAAGAGATTGTTCAAAGTTGAAATGAACAGCCTGAGTGAAAGATGAGTTCTGTAGATCCATTAGAAATTCTATTCTCTAACACGGTCAACTGTAAACATGCCATTTCAGAAGGTTCATTTCACATCGTTTTCAGTCGATATCAGTACTGAAGTTTTAGCAATACCAAAAAGGAATACAGAACTGTAAATGTCTGTGTGCGTTGGTGTTCAAATAGAAGTTGCCTATTCAGTGGTAACACTGCTGATGCGGGTTCGAATCTCAGGTAGGACATCATTTCCATCGAGGTTGCAGATACGCCTTGCTGACGAGTACCAACAAGCACGTAACCTAGGTTCAAGGTTCCCCACCCATTGACACCATCCAACTAATATCTATCAAAATGCGTTGGGATACTGAGCTGCCTAATTTGGTGGCGACACTGCAAAATGATCGACAGAATTCTGTCAGTCCATAGGACTAGACAACATGAAGTTAGTTATTCTCCAGTTATTAATCAATGCACTTTCCTTATTCGCTCGTCAACATTGTAAACCCTTGAACCTATCTAACTCTTCTTGTTTAGAACTTAGTGATTGACTAGTTTTGATGGTATTTGCTTTTTGATATTCACCTTGTACAGCCGTTAGTGATTTAAATGTGACTGTAACGCTTCTGAGAATGATATTACTGAAGACAAATCTGTTCCATCTAAAGTCTTTCTTCAATACACAAATCACTTCCTGTAAAGTCATGTTACTGACTTCAGTGTTATATTCATCATGGTATTTCTGTGATTGTGAAACTGCCTAACAGGCTTGCACTGACAAGTCAGCGCGTCATCATTTAGATTCGATAAAAGTGGATAAATCTGGGATGATAGATAGCTGGTTACTTGGTGAAAGTCAACCTTATTCAACTGATCTATAAAGAGGTTGACATTCTTCATTAAAATGCGAAAAGAAAGTTCATTGAAGCAGAGGATCTTGTTTTTTGAGGGAATACAACTGATCATAGTGTAGATATTAAACGTAACCCAATGGGCTATTCATTGACTATTAATGTATTGTTCTGGGTCTCATACCAATCTATTCTTGCTCTCCGTAATTCCTTTCAATCTTATACATTCTCTTTGCGTGATTCCTAGCCCGTCTGTGACGAACAGCTGTTGATACGCTCTCCTCTAACCTCTAGGTAGGTAAGGAAATAGGTACATTGTTGGATGGGGCGCGTAAAGCAGTATGAGTTTAGTGGTGACTAAGAGAATCTGGAAGGGAAAAGAGGAAGAGAAAAAGGTGAGCCAACGACTCAGTAAGTACACAGGATGTACTCTTATTCAATGGTAAAAGATAACTGACAAGCGGCAGAGCTTGACAATGAAGAGGCAGTCTAGAAATCAAAACTGGAAGGTGAATGAGTAAGATTTCGAATGTGTTACACGTTGACCGTTACCACTTCTCACTTTACTTCACATACTACCTATATCCATTCCCATAATTAGCTCTCACTAGATGATAACTGAAACAGTAGAGCTAGTGGCATTCAGACAGTAATTACCTTCCAGATTGTGATACACGGTGTTTGTACAGAATGATTGCAATACATGTCAGACATGTAAAAGTCATTTTAATGTAGTTTTGTGGGTAAGAAGAAAATGATGTGCAAACAGAGAGAGGCAAGGGGAGAAAGACACAAAGTGAAAACTGCACAGGGTTAGCATATGTTGACGCTTTAGTGAAAATGAATTCCAGCTGTTTTTGCTAGTCGGTCAATTAGTCAACCAATGAGTAAGTTGGTCCATGCAGATCTCCAGGAATTTCACAAACTAGCGGTGTTGACCCCAGTTAAATAAGAGGTTCTAATCTGGCCTTCATCATATCCGGATAGCGGCACATTGTCTTTTGGTCCCATTGAAATCAGTGGAAATGTGACTATCAGGCAGAATTTTGGAAAATGTTATATTTTCGTAATATTGAAGTATTTGAACTGACTGTAAATATCATCTCTTAGTTGCTAACCCCTATCATAAACATTGAATTACACAAACATACATACACACTGTGAACATATAGCTGTAGGTTCTCCATAACTTATTGAAAATATAATATTCTGTGTTCACTCGTGCCATTTGAATTGCAACTAGAGATTTTTGAGGTGACTGAAAAGCGTTCAGTACTTGTGCGATAGGTAAAATATTCCTGAGGGACTCCATGGAATAGTAGTAAATTATGCTAAGCGTTTAATGAATTTAAGCATAGTTACTTTCATTGGGTTACAATCTGGCAGTACGTGGTACCACATATAAGTATCGTAGGATAATTGAGAATTTAACCGATCATTTCTTGGATGACTGATGTGTTATTAAATTTGACTGAATGGAATCCATTAGCACTCATAGCATAAAACCTATTCACGCGTTTTACACCTTTTATTTGATATATACCACCACCAAATGTAATCAGTACTGCGATGCCAACTATCTTCAAAACCTGTAACCTCTTTACATCTACTTTCACATCCATTTCTCATGTCTTATTCCTCAACGTTTCGATATTGCTAGGAAGATCCTCTTCAGTATTACAAATTTGAAATTGAGTTTACAGGTTAATATTCAAGTTTGTTTCAGAATTTGACGCGATTATAACCATCCAATTACATGGTGATATGGACTCTGAAAACCAATTGTCAGATTTACACATGTGTGTATTATAACGTAGCCTGGATGACACAAGTAAAATACACATTGTACGGTGAAAGGAGCATATATATCAAAATGTACATAGTTCAGTGGATAAAATAATAACGTTGATTGGTTGGTCGATAGTCTGTCAGTCTAACTTTACCGTGATCAACATCAGGTACATTTTGATTGGTCCATTTCCAGACTAGTCTTCTCTCCACACACACACACACCTTATCAGTAAGCACGTAGTCTTCGCATGTGTGCAGAAAAGACTGGACATTCAGCAGGAGTGACTTTAAAGACCACCCTAGAAACAACTGAAATAACCAATCAGAGTTCTCTGTTCTATGTAATACCGCCTTTCCAGCAGATATGCAGGGACCTAATTGGTTGTTTCGATCGTTGCAACAATGACCTTTAAAGTCAACCTTTGGAAAATTGGATTGAATTTAAAGGTCACGCTAGCAACTGCTGAGATAGCCAATCAGATTTCGGGATTCCTTCTGGGAAGTCAATTCATCATGGAACATAGAAAAATAATTGGTTTTCTCAGTAGTTGCTCGGGTCACCTTTAAAGTCACTCGTTGTGTACTTTTGTCAATCCAGAAAGCTGATTATTTGACACAGACAAACCAGAAATGTATCTGGTTCAGTGCAAATAATTTTTCAACCTTCATTTCCTATCTTCTTCTCTCCCCTTCCCCCCCCCCCAACTGCTATAAATTGAAACCTTGCAAATCAGAGAGTTTACACTTTCTGAAAATCTCCTTAAAGTGTTATATGAAGTGTGATAAAACTATTCAAAAGGAGTGAGAATAAAAGACATAGGCACAGATGATTTATTTACGGTTCAAAAGTTTACACAGCTAGTAGTTCATACATCTGACCTCTTCATTTACACGGTCACCTTAAAAGACTACTCATTCTGGATATAAACCGGTTATCTTGTTACCATATCTCATTTTCCAGTCTCTTATTCACTTTCACACTCTTAACCACCATTTAGATCACGTAACTTCATTGTTATTACGCAGTTTGGAGATAAGACAAAGGTGAAAGACAGGCAGAGACGTTCAGTGTGCTCAGACAGATCAAGCATAAATGTATCTGCATTTATGTCCTACCTAGCCCTGAGAAATACACTTCTTACAACCTTCACATCCACCTACCTTGTTGATCACGAACAAGAAGTTGATGACTGTCAACATCACTCAGATAAGTGCCCAATAATCTTTAATGTAAGTGTGGAACTTGGAAACCACCGTTGTACAATGTAATTCCATAGTACACTAATCTATCTGATATGGCACACAGTGATAGAGAATTATTATTATTATTAACACGTTAGCTGGTTCATCAAGAAGTACATTTCTGAGAAAGTCGAAAAAATGCTGAAGGGATTGGGAAACGTTATCCAGTGAAGACAAATCAGAATCCATCTCACTTTTAATTTCAGTGTCACCAGTCACATGGATTGTTTGTAGTAAATAGTCGGAAACTACGTGCTGTGACAGATACTGCCAAAGACCTTTTGTTGATACGGCCAAATGATGCCTTCAAGTTAAGTAATCCGAATAGAGTGAGGCGATTGGTTGTATTGTGTTCTCTGAGCTGGGTTGTTTAGTCGTGAAGCTTTCATCGTCTTTATAGAAGGACAAGTAGAAGTGATTTTAAAGACCACCCTGGTAACAACTGAAATAACCAGTCAGAGTTCTCTATTTTATAAAAATCTCAGCCGAAATGAAGGATGAAGCCTTCATCGACTTCCTAGGAAGACAATGCACCAGTAAACAACCCAGCTCAGAGAACAAAATACAACCAAGACAATCCACCCGAGCTACAAATATTCCCCACTATTTCAGAGTGAAGCACCGGTAATTATGGCTGTGCTGAAAGTTCTCAGGAAAAGTGTAACCTTGATTACATCTGAAGGGTAACTTGTTTTTGGAGGAGACTTTCTCAGTGCCTTCTAGACGACTGTGAATCACTTAAAATGTTAAAGTCGCATAAACTTGGTGCTCATTGGTGAATAGTTTCGAAATGTGATTGTCGAAGTTCTAACGAGAAGTCCTGACCGGTTATGCGAACCAAGTCGAATATGATAAAAGTTAGTCAATAACGATATTGGACGAAGGTCGCGTTATATAGTGAACTGACACAGATAGGAGGATGTGAACCATTTTATTCCAACCCAGTGGCTCAGTGGTGATGCATGGCAACTTGAAACTTGAAGGTCTTTAGTTCAGTTCCAGGCAGAAATAGCTGTTCAGTGCACCGAGGTTTCAAATATTTTTCCAACTGATGTCAGTCGACGATGAATATTAACCTGATATGAATAAAACCTAGATAAGTTGATCTCGTTTTCATTATATCGACAAGGAATTACTGACTAACTGACCTATGAAAGCTTACTGTAGACGGTCCTTCTCAGTTAACTTTTCCCTACAACCACATTGCTTTCCTTATGCATTGCACTAGAGATGATACTGAGTAACGAGGTCATTGACAGAGATATGGTGTCATCTTATGCTAATCATTTAGCAATTTCTTCTCAAATGACACCCCTGCCATTTGTATGCTTAGAAACTGGTCTATGAAAGTCTTCGAGTTCCACAGCTGTACAATATATTGTGGTTTGGTTGATTCCTTTTCACTTGGGGACGATAACTGTCTTCATGTTCTTAGTGTATCGATGAAAACACACAAGAATTGAAGGTATACTCGATGGAAATATGACCAACAATCAAATCAAGGTAGATTCTGACTCGACTTACATGCAAATTAGGACTGTCAATTGAAAAAGCCTAACCTGAAGAGCAAGGAGCCAGAGTAGTCACTCAAAATACCAATACCTTCACCTTTGGTCATAGAAATTACTTCTGTAACTCCTCAGTGAAAAAATCGAAGTTGAACAAATCAAGCCTGAACATATACACTGTCAAGAGTAGAAAATAACTGTCTATTAGATATTCATTGAAAATATGAAAAATTCACTTGCTTGTATAGCAGTGATGCCAAAGAAGATACCTAAATCTACATTGAAGTCTCTGCGTGTAGAACGATGGAAGGTTGGACAGTACTGAAACCTGTGAAATGACTGACCTTCAGTTCTGTCTGCAGATAGTTTAATGTGGTAAATATTCCTTAACCTTCTTCAATTTCCGTTTGACACTTATAATTCCTCTTTACTATGTTTGGTGAAATTGCTCAACCTCTGTTGGCAGTTGGGCTTCTATGCAGAGGCCTCGATACTACCGGATATTCGTAATGCTATATTCACGCTGGTGACTAGCAGGGGAATGTGGGACGTGGGTTTCGTCCAATTTAGAGCTCACTGTTCAGCTGGATGTGCCTGCACCCAGTGAGTAGTGATGTTGTTTCCACTGAGACTCTAAGCTAGTACTCATCGCTTCAAACACCGAGAGATTATTCACTAGGCAACTGCGGCATGAAAACCACCTTTTGAGCAACGAGAGTCAGTTGTTGTTCTTGTTTCACACCTGTAATTCCACGTCGCCATACAGCGTCGAAATGTTCAAACTCTGTTGCTGCTGCCCTCACGAAGTGGTTAGGCTTACATACTACGATGACCCAACGAGCTGCGCTGGTGGAACGCTTGTTCTCTAGAAGTCCTACTGTACCAGAAAGGTCGGTCGGATTAACAAAAAGCAGTTACTCTCACCCTTAACATGTTGCTAAACAATGAACTGATGCATCATGATGGTTTAGATCAATCATCAATGGTTAGCGGTGATCCAAAACCACAGGACTTATGTCCGACCACACCTTCCATAATACAGGTCAATTTTCGTGAAATCGGAAGGGTCGTATGTGACTAATTTCTAGCAGATGTCCCAAGGGCTTTGCGATCATGCATTAACTCTTATTTTGTAGGTATTTCAAGGAGACCTAGCCTTCTACGGTGTGGACAGCTGGAAGTGTCAACCACCTACACAACTCTGTGAGCACTGAGGTTTCCACCCTATCGATGATAATGATGTTGTCTATTTATTTTAAACCATTACAGAAACAACTGATAATGTTTCTTTAAGCTTGAGAGGGTAAACTTTTCTTGTCCACTGGATCGAGGAATAAAAAGTTTCATGTAAGTTATGTTGTATGAAATATATTATTATTATTCGATGGCCAGACTAATAAGAATAAGCAACAAGGAACTCTAGCTGGCTGGCTGGCTGGCTGGCTGGCTGGCTGGCTGGCTGGCTGGCTGGCTGGCTGGCTGGCTGGCTGGCTGGCTGGCTGGCAACGAACTAAACAAGAACCAATCGCCTAACAAATATACAGAAGAAAGTGGAGATGGATTGGGCATACACTGAGAAGGCCGACTAGGGACATCCCATGCCAGGTCGTCGAGTGGAATTCAAACGGGAAACGACGAGTTGGGTGTCCAACTGAGGGTGACATGGAGGAGATCATGTGAGGCAGGAATGAGAGCTTGTGTTCATTCGTGGCGCCAGTTTCAAGAGACTGCAGAGAAGAGAGTGAAATGGCGATATGCTACTGAAGCCCTATGTTCCATTAGGAACCCAAGGGACAAATGATAACAAGCATTTCGACTTCATGCAACCAATCACGCAGGTTAATTCATCGCCCATTTTGGTTTAACGATAAATGACACATGTAGTGCGGAGATAACCTCGCCTGGTTAACTAGTTCACTAGTTACTAGCCGGTCCTAAGCCCACATAAAGAGGGAAGGTTGGGCATACGGCTAGCAACCCTACGCCGCAAAACAAATCTAATCACTAAAGAAACTTCAAAGCACAAACGATATATAAAAAATAACAACAAAATTATTCCTCGCTGGAATCGGAGAGGCGAAATGACGCCAGTTGGTGAAAGCTTGCCTTCGAGAAGCCAATTGGCCGATGTCTCTTTCCTCTCTAGGTGAAAGCGAAAGTAAACGAGGGGACATGGAATGTCCACACCATGTTTGAACCCAGTAAGGCAGCCCAGATTGCAAAGGAGATGAGAAGGTATCACATCGAAGTGCTTGGAATTTGCGAGAGCAGATGGAATGGGAGTGGAGTCTCCAAACTGTCAACTGGAGAATCAATAATCTACTCCGACATCGTCACCCAGACGACAACCAAGAGCACACTGAGTTTTGGAGTGGCTATCATGATGTCCCCAACAGCATCGAAGGCTCACATACAGTGGGAACCAATATCCTCCAGCATCAGAATCATGACGGCAAGGTTCAACTCAAAAGGAAAGAAAGTCACAATCATACAATGCTATGCACCTACATATAATGCAGAGTAAGAGAAAAAGAAGGAATTCTACAGACAACTGCATTCAACACTGGACAAAACCTCAGTTGGCGATATTGAAATTCTAATGGGCGACATGAATGCCAAACTGGGAGGGGACAACACAGGAAGAGAACTAATCATGGGTCAAGAAGCGCTTGGTGAGGTGATGAACGAGAATGGAGAATTGTTTGCAGAATTCTGTGCATTCGACGACTTGGTGATTGGAGGCAGTGTGTTCAAGCACAAGGATATCCACAAAGCGACATGGTTTGGATTTCACTAGACACCAGGGTACACTAAAAATCTAGTTAACTTTATCTCAATCTCAAGAAAGTGGAGATGCAGTCTACTTAACACAACGTCAAGAAGAGGAGAAGATGTAGGTTCAGACCACTTACTGTCTAGTGCAATGAGCCTGCCTTCCAAATCAAGTTGAAAGCCTTCAAGGAAGCTGGTGATAGACCTCAGTTCAAGTACAACACTCGGAAACTGAAGGATGAAACTACAAAGGAAATCTTCACGTCAGCTAGCCATCAAGACAAAATGGGAGATGTCGAGGAACATCTCTGCAGAAACCTGTATGGAAGAACACTGGAAGTCTTTGGAAGAGATATGGAAAGACACCTGCATAACCGTATTCTGAAGGAAGAAGAAAGAAGATAAGGAATGGATTTCGACGGATACATGGAAGCTGATAGAGCAGGGAGAGGAAGATGGTGAAGCAGAAGATAAACCAGTGCAAGGATGAACAGCGAGAAGAGGAACTGAATACAATGTATAAGACACTGGAGAAAGAAGTGAAGAAGAGTGCGCGGAAAGACAAAAGACACTTCTACGACACACTAGCAAGTGAAGCAGAACAGGTTGCAGGTAAGAGAGATAGAGACTTGACAACATTGTATCAAATAACCAGATTACTATCTGGGGAGAGATCAACGCAGATGAAACCAATGAAAGATGGTGAAGGGAACCTAGTTATCAAAGAGGAGAAACAGAGGAAACAATGAGCTGATTACTTCAAAGCAACTGAATCGACCACCATCACCACCTGCACTTCGTCCAGAAATACCACCTACAGCCACTGAACTACAAGTGAGCATAAATCCTTCGAAGAAAATGGAAGTCCTGAGAGCCATAAAGCTACTGAAATCTGGTAAAGCAGCAGGACCAGATGGGATCCCACCAGAAGCACTGAGAACAGATGCAGAGACAACAGCGGACATTCTCACACCACTATTGCAGAAGGTGTGGAAGAAAGGTTATCTTGTCAAACTGCCGAAGAAGGGAGACCTCAGTGTTTGCAAGAACTGGCGCGGAATCACTCTCCTGTCCACCCCAAGCAAGAAAAATATTAAGCCGCATCATCCTGGAGAGGCTAAAGGATGCACTGGATTCAAAACTATGACCGGAACAGGCAGGCTTCAGGAAGTACAAATCATGTGCGGACCAAATTGCAACGCTTCGCATCATCATAGAACAGAGTATAGAATGGCAGTCAGCTGTCTACCTCAGTTTCATTGACTTTGAAAGAGCCTTTGACAGCGTCCACCGACAAGTAATTTGGCAACTGCTCCAACACTGTGGAATACCACAAACCTATATCAGCCTCATTCAACAACTATATGAAGACGCCACATGCCAAGTAATTCACAATGTTAAACTAATCAGTGATGCTTTTGAAGTAAAGACAGGAGTGAAACAAGGTTGCCTACTATCCCCCATGATATTCCTTATTGTGGTGGACTGGATCATGCAACAAACAGTGGGGAGCGAGAAGAGGGGGATACGCTGGTTGGACTGCGGAAAACAACCTAGGAGATCTAGATTTCGCCGATGACTTGTGTCTGATGTCACACAAACTTGAAGATCGACAGGCGAAAACTAACAAGTTGTCAGAAGAGGCAAGGCAACGAAGACGGGACTTCAAGTGAATATGGAGAAGACAGAAGTAATGAAGATACCGCACCAACAACTCCAACAACAAAACTCCAATCACCATCAACGAGAGAAACTTAAAGGAAGTAACCTCCTTCACCTATCTAGGAAGCACTGTTTCAACTACAGGCGGGACGGACGAGGACGTCAAAGTCAGAATCGGAAAAGCAAGACAGGCGTTCACTAGCCTGAAACTAGTGTGGAGATCTTCTGCACTGCACTCAGCATAAAGTGTGAACAACATCCGGATTTTCAACACCAACTCAGTCAAGTCATTGCTCCTGTATGGTTCAGAGACTTGGCGCGTTACGAAAGGGATTTCCAACAAATTACAGACATTCATCAACAACTGCTTACGCTGACTCGATACTGAAGATCAGATGGCCAGAAAGAATAAGCAACAAGGAGCTCTGGGAACGAACCAACCAAGAACCTATCACCCAACAAATATGCAGAAGGAAGTGGAGATGGATTGGGCATACACTGCGAAGGCCGACTGGGGACATCACGCGTCAGGCCAGTTGCTCGAGTGGAATCCTCATGGTAAGCGACGAGTTGGGTGTCCCACTGAGGGTGACATGGAGGAGATCGTGCGAGGAGGAAATGAGAGCTTGTGGGCTGTCGTGGAGGCAGGTTCAAAAGATTTCAGAGAACAGAAGTCACTGGAGGCGTGCTAGTGAAGCCCTATGTTCCATTAGGAACCCAAGGGACTAATAAATAATAAATAATAATAAAAGTGCGGAGATGTAGCATAAACTTAAAAAATTGTAGCTGTTGACCAATCTGATAAAGGGATAGAGAGAAAAGAGACCAGTCCAGAAATAGACCAATCAAAATGTACTTTATGTTAATCACGTGACAGAGACGATTGGTTAGCCATTCAGTGGTAGTGTTTTAAAGGCCCAACTACGTATATATTTGGATACATTTTCATTTGTCTCTGGCCCGAAAATACACATTGCTTGCGCATTGATCGTGTCTTTTCCATTGTATTGGTTGGGTTGGGAATCAGCCAGGAAGTTGTTGAATGTTTGTGGCAGTTACAGCAGCTTTCAACTCATAATAATACCAGTCTACGCTTTACTAGGTTCCCATGTTCTGTTAACCTGATTGAAAACATTCGGTTGGTTTGGCCTATGTATTTGATCTGTTGATCATTCAAGGGTATTTAATGAATTAACTTATTCTGTCTAGTTTGGTCAGAGGAATCCTTGAACCGACAAAGTTTTTGTCGCTGAATGAGTTTTTTTTATTTATGTACCATCTTAATTTCAGGTTTATTGAAAATCCAGTGCAGAGTTTCCGATTTCCTTTCCATAAACATGGTAGCTCAAGAGAAACCATAAATGGTTTTTAATAAATTCAGGAAGCTGATTATTAAGAGAAAAAACTTCTTTATGTATTTCATTTCTTTATTCGAATTTTTTGACCTACTGGGGAAACTCCTGGAACATTTAATCAACCCTACATTAATTGATGTACGATGAGATCACCAGAAGTTTGGATATCAGTTGAAATGAGATGGAATCCAAAGCTTTTTCACCTTTTTTTCGAAATCTGAACGTACATCACTTCTAAGGTGTTCATTATGGATTCGACTTAGTATTTGTAATTAGAAACTCGGAACTTGTACTCCATTTGTCACCGGAACTTTTTAATCTTCAGTTATAGTGTAAAACTTTTTGTTAGTAAAGGACTATTTTTCTATCAATGAGCCTGAAATATGATCACGTGAAGAATTCCCTGAGTATCCAACTTGGTTTAAGTAGGTGCTTCCAAAAATACCATACACAACCTACACAACGAACATTACTCCGAATTTGTTAGGAAGTGTGTTATGTTTTGAAAACTGCTATCCATGGATGGACAGCTACTGTCAGCCACCAGCGTTCAGTAGCTTCCTAGTTGGTTCTCGAACCGACTAATCAAATGGAGAAGATACAACGGATGTGTGGGTGCGTAGATTTTTGGGCCGAAGGCAATAAACGAAGGAAAAATATGTCTAAATATAGTTTGGCGTTTAAAATAATACAAATGATTTACTGACCAATCCCCTATCGCGTGATAAACACCAAGTACATTTCAATTTGTCCATTTCCAGACTGGTCTTTTCTCTGTCTCTCTCTCTATCCCTTTATTATAAAGCTAGAAGAAAATTATTATTAAGAAAAAGTAGCAGTATAACATTGGACAAAGAACGATCTTGAATATTTAAAGAATTAAATATTTGTGGGGAAAAAACTGATTGACTGTAATGAAAATGATGGAAATGGTCATTGAAACGATAAAGATCATGTTTCAATATTAAATTACTCTTTATTAGAATGTTTTTATACGTATGTTCACATCTTCACAGAATGAAAAAATCATCTCTACATAGTGAACATATTTAAGATGTAAAAGATTATTTGTAGCCTTTGGCATTATATTATGGCAAGGATCACTAACCTCAGAATGATCCATGACAACATTGGAGATTAAAATCTTCATCATGTAATGCTGGTGTCTCAGGTGATGGATGCAATGATGCTTGTTAGGCTACAAATTACCTTCTGTTCATTCAAAGTGATAGTAAGTTACAAGGAGAATGTCAGCAATTCCTAGTTTACAGTATTACTATTTTCTACGACGTTGATTTAGATACATATTATGTTGCACTAATCAAAAGTGCTGAAATGTATATAGTTGTTGGTTAATAGAGGTGACTTTTAGTTACCAGCTTGTAGTCAATATGTTAGATATGAAGTATACTGAAAGTCTGAAAAGTCATGACATGGTGCCTGTCTTTAATTTACCAATATTTTGACCATCCCTATCGCACCACATGATGCGTAAAAGAGATGATATTTTTATAACCCAGAACACTGTGATTTTTATTTGGTTTGTCTAGCACTTGGAAACTTCAGAGGTGACTTACTTTGGTGATTATCTCGAATGGTAGTAGTCGGCTGATCTAAATGACCATGCTGGAATGATGTCTTAAATAAAATTTCGGTGAAGATGCTGACAAGGTACAGTCTTCTGGGGACCTTGAGTCACAGTTTGAGAATATTTAGGATGGGTTTCTCTCCCCTCAAGTGCAAATCATTGCTCCAGAACTGGTCTTCAGTGGTGCGGTTGAGCACATTGAAAACACTTACCTGATGGCTCAATAGCCGACTAAATCTCTCCACAGATACAAAAGGTTCGATTAGCTTTTGCCGACTTATGTCATCTGCGGCACTGCAACGATATCTGACTGCCTATTAAGGGTCTAATGTACTATGCTTCAACCCACTCTGTCCTACTGTATGGGTGCAAAACATAGTCATTAAAGGTAGAAAACAGAAAAGTCTTCAGGTATTTGATCATCATTCCCTTCGTAGCATAGGTTGTGTTTCGTGGTAGCACCACGTGAACAATACAGAAGTCAGGCGTAGACTTTGGATGAGGAGAAGTAAGAAAGTTGGTGAGTTTGTGAACCCTCAACGGCTGCGACATGTGTCATGTATGTCTAACCACTGTCTGCCTCTCAGGATAATGTTGGCCGAAGCAGGTCCAGGCTAGGAAGAGGTGCAAGGCTGCCAGACTAAAGCACGGCATCAATGCACAAAGCCTGTTCTTTTGAGCCATGAAGAGGTGCAAACTAGCCAGTTTGTTGAGACTGCACGAAATTATGTATAAACGACTAACTAAAAAATAATGTTTCCTTTTCATCACTTTTCAAACATTTTGTACATTCCTCCTATTACTTGTAAAAACGAATGTTGTTTATCTGTACAACTTGAAAGTTCACTTTTTGGTTGTGGCGGTATTACTGGCTTTGTTTCTGCTGTTAAACATGGAAATATGGTGTGATTCTATCCACTTCGACTTTTACCTTGGTTGACTATTATCTGACGTGAATACTCATTGACCGTCCTTGGACTTTACAGGACCTCTTATCCTACTTTCAAATATCATGACAATCAAGCCGAGCAACGTAGAATCTGTGGAGCTAACAAATATTGCCTGCTGAGCTGACTTTGGAGTATACCAAATTGTGGTGGACGGTACTGAAGAGACAGCATTCGAGTAACCCATTATTATCCATAACAATGACTATAGTATTTTGTGTTATAACGCCTAAATATTCATATTTGTGTATCTGTGAATCTATTTTTGTTAAATATATTTAGCTTAACATTTTGGTTTACTTGATATATCTCTGGGTACACTACAGGCCGAAGTCCGCGGGATAAGAGAAAGCGGTGATTAGAAACTCTGGATGATATATCATGGCTCAGAACCGATTTCAGTTGAGCAGATGTATGCACACATTATCCATATCTGAATCTCTATACTTAACCTCATCATTTTCTCATCTCCCCTACCTCGCTTCTTCTACCTTCTATGTCTTTTGACTGATTTACCTATCCTTCTTCATCTTCTTTTTTATTGCCTTGTCACTTGATGTGCTGATATGAGGTGTGGCAACTAGAACCGTTACGTATTAATGCCTGGTCATATGTTGATTTTCAGGATTATGATGATTAAGTTTCTTCAATTCTTGTATCCAGCATACAATGATAAAGTAATAATTACTGCATGACGTTTTGAGCACAGACTGTTGAGCACATAATCATATCAAACTAAGAAATCGCACAGCTTTCGACATCTCGAATCGTCATTATGAAGTAAATAATAGTGGTAGTATTGTGTTCTCTGAGCTGGGTTGTTAAGTCGTGGTGCTTTCATCGCCTTGCTAGATGACATCATCAGCACTAATTTCAGTATGAAGTGAGCTGTCAATATCTCTCCGTGAGTGCTTTAGTAGCTTGTCCTGACGAAGTGGTTTGTGATTGGTTGCTTCCTTTGATTGTTGTGTCATTGATTGTTTAGACTTTCCTGTTGGCTGTTCCTTCTCCTGACCTCTGACCTTTCTGTAGTTTATCATTTTTTTCATTGGTTGATAGATTGGATCTATGTCTATACATCTGTTGTTTGCTAACTGACCTAAATGCCAAGCTCCTAGGAATTCTCTGATATTATTTGCATTTCCTCTGTCCAAAATTTTTACATTGTCGAAACTGAATTCATCTCTATAGTTGTTATCCACGTGCGTTGAAATGAGTGATGAAATGGGGTGATATTTAATCGCCAACTGGTGTTCATGTAGATGGAGGCTGATGATGTCTTCTATAAAGACGATGAAAGCTTTATGATTAGGAAACCGAGCTCAGAGAACACAATACAAGCGAAACAATCCACCTGTTACTATTTTTCTCTAATATTTCGATGTAAATAATACTATTTCACCCTCTGTGTGCTGTATGTCGGATAAAAAATGTTATGTAGAACTACGTGCATCTTAGCTCATTGCCGCCTAAGTTTTAAGCTTATATCTCTGCTGGAATCATGATTCAAATTGGATTCATCTGAGTAGCGCTGTGTATTTCGAAATGGTGAACTTTCAAATTGCCGACTCCTCGAGGAATCATAGATTGTCCTGAAAGACCTGTCTGTTAATCAGTACATAATTCCTATTGCATCTTTGAATGTTTCTCTTAAAATGAAAAGACATTCTGTTAGTGTATTTTGCACCACAATGATTGAACGCTGATTGACGGCGTGCTTTTTGAGATGTTACCCTGCAAATTGTTTTCAAAACGTTCATACTACCTATTTATTATAAGTAGTTATAAAACTACACGAGAATTTGGATAATGTTACTTTTACAGCTAAATTATTCTGAAGTAGTTTTAGATTTGAAACAGGCCATAAATATACCCCTAAGAGTTTTTATAAGTGAGATGATTCTTTGTTTCACTGTAATTCATATGAAATGGACAATAACAAACAGTATTAGTGACAGTGATTGTTAACAAATACCTGCCCAGCTTTACAAAGTTACACAAGGTTCAAAAGAAATATCCTAAATACCTGAGTGGAATCTTCTTAAGAAAGAATTTAGTTTCTGTAGGGAGATATGTGAAGTACACCTAAACCTAATAATGTAGATGTATATATAATATATATATATATATATATATATATATATATATATAGTATAGTATAGTAATAAACATCCAGACATCCAGTCGTTACGACTGTTCTGTAGGAAGTCCAGTTACTAGTCTGATTGAATCATAATATAAATAGACTTTACAGTAAATATTTTGATTTTTAATAAAAAACCCTACATTTCTAGTAAAGAAGATATGGGTTATGCAGCAAAACACTCAGAAGTATTTCGTATTTTTCTCTTCAGAAGCACACATAGTTTACATCAAATTATTCTTCTGCAGAGATGAATGAAGGTGAAATAAAAACCCTAGCTGCTACATGACTCCAGCTAACTCTGGTTAGGACTATCTCAGATAGAAGACTGGTGTATATGCGGTAGGATTTTTCCACCAGTTTTCAGTGTGCTTTCTACAACGTACTGGCATTCAGTTTACAAATATGCATGAACAAAATCAGAATAAACAAACACCACATAGTCAGCATTGCGTACATATCATGAAGTCACTTTTCTAATAAATTTGAATAAACTCGAAAGTGATATGAGGAAGGAGTGTATTCATGATTCATAAATTTATAATAAATTTGTTTCAATCCAGAACAATAGTTCCAAATAAGTGAAACACACTTATGGCATATCAGCTAGCTAAGAATATTTATTTCCCTCGTGACAGGAGTTATCTTACATTTTACTTGAGGAAATCTTCAGAATAAGTATAACTGAAGTGGATACCAGTCACTGGTTTTTGAAATCAATTTTAAGTTTTACTGATCCTCTTTTTTGGGAGGTTGTTGTGGGCGTTGCTGATCAGGACAGACACAAGTAGTATATGTAGAGACGGCTGCAGAAATCATAAGGAACTACCAGCAATGGGTGAAGATTTCGCCCAGAGAAAAGCAAGAGATAATGTGGGCGTATTAAGAGGAAATCAAGATAGAAGCAGAAGAAGAAATGAAGCGTGTTGTGTAAATGACTGTTATAGTGGGTGGTAGTGTACAATATTTGGTGACTACTGTACAAGACGTCAATAATGCACATTCTGTCCTGTGTTTCCACCTTGTTGTCTTCTACAAAGTTAAACGACTACTACAACTAAAGGCTTCGTATTCTTCAGAGAGAAATGAGTGATATATTTTCCTAATTATAAAAAAGCACGGATATTAGTGCTTGATATACACTATCTGTTTTTTGGGGAAACCGATGAAGCTCTGTTTGCATGTAACAGCAACACATCATTGCTCATTAATTGGAGAACTCTTGGTAATTCCCTAAAATTGACAAGAAGATTGTGAATAAATTGGTGCTTATGTCATCCTGACGGTTCGTTATATATGTCAATATACACCATTTTACCTCTATTTAACCAAAAAGTCTGAATAAATAATGCGATTTAGGACAACTAAGCATACAATTAGTAGAGTATTCAGTCAGCAGTTATACAAATATTATTATGTGATGGAAATTACCATATAGGTATAATATATGAGGGGCAAGATATCCTTAATCAAATTTAAAAGGAAGGAAACCAAATATGTCGATTTTTTACAGCGAAATTTGATTGGGACGATGAAGAAGAAACGGCAGCATAAAATTTGATGGCACTTAAATTACAGAATGGATAGAATTTAAGAAATGGGACAATGCGGTACCAGAAGACGTTATACAATCAAGCATGAAAGATAGAGGAGGTGAAAAAGCCAGATATTTGTTTCCAATACTGTGCTTGCAATTTACTTGTTGTAAGTATCTCGTTGAAATGATATTTTTTTTATTGACTGACTCTCCTTCAGATGTATTCCATTCGCATATGCCGTATCGCACAGGCTATGTTAGGGCAGAGAAATCAGTTAGGTGGTTGGGATTCTTTCAAGTAAAATATTGATTATGACATCTTATATAGACATATTTATGGATTTTTATGAAAACATCAAGTGGATATCTTAAGTGACCGAGTACACTGAAACGCTACTGACGTAATGAGTCACTTGGACTGGATACGAATACCGACTGTTGTCCCTCACTACTTTATAGTTCACTGAAAATCAGAAGATAAAGACAGGTCTGTGACTGTAAGAGAGACAACTTTATTTCACAAATGAAGGAAACATCATCTATATACAGTTTTTCCACAAAAAATAAAACCATTAGGTGAGAAGTTCGATGCGTATTCTAATTGGTTAGTTGAAGGACAAAGTTGTCCAATATGGTTTATCCTACTCATATACAGCAACATGAAACAAGGTTGAAATGCTAAACTTCTTCCTTAACGGTTGATGACTTAGAATGCTGACTTTGATTTAGGCAGCTTCCCATTCGTCCGGTTAGACATTTCACAAGTTAGGAGACTTTCAGAAGTTAGTTTTTTGGCAGGGTTTCACACTGCTTGGCTTGAATCCAGTGTATTGCGTTTCCGAATATCACTGAACCAAATGATCTATAAATTAATTCAGTAAGTGTGAGTCCTTCGAGTAAAAATCTGTTCCTTATGAGGCTTTATTAAAAAGCTTATCTAACCTTTATTGAGCTGAAGTTTGTTGTTAAAAAATAACCAGAAACGCATAATCTTTCACTTCAAGGTGCAAGACTCGTGCTGTCATCGTAGTCAAACTCTGTTTATCCGCTCTTTATATCGGAAACAAGGTCAGCCGCTAGGAAGAGAAGAAATTTGAATAAGGTTAATGACGGCTGTATTCATTAGTATCGATTTGTTAAGAAGTTATCTAAAATATAATTGTTCAGAATATTTATATGCGAAGTGTACTGAGAGCTGTTAAATGATTGTACAATCGTCTTTGACTGGTAACCATTGACTGAATTTCACAGGTTACAACAAAAGTTTACATACGAGTTGGCTGACGCCAGCAAAGTAAAAATGCACTAAGTTCAAGTCAGTGTTCAAAACTGCAGTGTATAAAAACGTTGAGTATGTTAAAGCGAGGTTTAGGGAAGAAATTAATGTACAGAATGAATTCAACGTGGGTTACAAGGCCGATTCACAGTCTGATCTCTCAGATAGTAAACTGTGAAATGAAGATTATTTTTTGACTTTCGCGGCACATATTAAATCGTTGGGCAGCACAGCACTATGCATGATTGATAAGAATAATGCGTCAGGTATCTTCTTCCGCATCATCGATCACCATATGCGATAATCAGCATGCTCCATGAGTTACGGACTTGGTATTCTCAAACATAGATGATGTATTTATGATCCAGCACCTTACACCCCTCAGTAAAAGTGGTCCTGCTGTGGTCATCTTGAGATTCACAGCAGCCGTCTTATACCAGGCAGATACCCAGGCTAGATGTAATGTATAGGAAGCGAACACGGCAGCTACTAACTAAATTGGCAGCGTCTTCGGAGAACTGGATAGTCAATCCAGAAGCCTTAGTTGAACCCATATGATGCTACTTCAAACAGTTATATGCACGAGTGACTTGACCGTTCATTTCGTAGACTGTTCCTGAGGGATGGAAACACTGCACCCCGTGGATAAACTATGAAATCCGAATCTCGGTACGACGTAAGAAGAAGTATTGCAGTCTTGCAGCCCACCTTGGTACTCCCGAAGAAATGAAGCATCACAAAAAGGCCTGGAATGAATGAAGTGCTGCCATACACCGGTCTTGACTATGCCTTAAAACACGTCTTGCCCAGGCTGAACTGCAACGTCCGAGGAGGTTATTTTCTAGTGTAAACTGTAGAAATAGGATCTATCACAGTAAACCCACCCCGCTCAAAGGGAAACAAACCGACCGTTTGATTGATAACGATAAGGAAAAAGCATAAGCTACGTTTGGATATTTTACTGAGTTCTTTAAACAGGAACCTTCTGTGGACACTAATTTAACAGTAGAAGCATTGACATCCAACAGAATAGACTCTGTGGATATCAGTCGCAGCCGATATAGAAAATTCAACGGGACTGGATGGACTGCACCTAGGGATGCTCAAAGAGCTTGCGCTGCATGCAGCCGGCCATTGACTGCTATATTCGAGCTGTACTTCAGTGAGGGCATGTTCCCTTATGGTTGGAGGGGTTCCATATCACAACTACCTACAAAGCAGGCTCTAAGCAGCACCCATCAAAAGCAGACCGATGAGGTTGACCAGTACTGTAGTAAATTCCTAGAAAGAGTAATCAAGAAAGCCATTACAAATCACTGAGAGAGCAACACTATACTGTCTTGATCGTAGCCTGGCTTTCGCAGAAATTCATCCTGCTTGACGAACCTTTTCATAGTCATTGAAAGTTGGTTTAAGCCTAAAGATGATGGGATACCTGTAGATGTCATTTTCATAGACTTTAGTAGGGCGTTGGACAAGTTGCTCGGGCAACTGGAAGGCTTAAGAATCACTGGCTATCTGCTTGCATGGATAAGGCAGATCCTCGCTGGTTGGCGACAAAGAGCAAGGATCAATTCTCAACTGTGCTCTTGGAAGTCGGTAGAGAGTGGAGTGCCACAAGGCATGGTGCTGGGTTCCTTGCTGTTTCTCTTATACATTAATGAGCTGCCGAATATCACGAAAACCCCTGTGTTTCTCTTAGCTGGTAATGTGAAGATCTGGTGAAAAATTAGGGATGACGAGAGCATACGTTCACTTCAGACGGACCTAAACAGCTTGTTTACCTGGTCACAGAAATGATTGATGCGTGCGAACGCAGGTAAGTGTGTGAGCATGTATATGGAGCACACAGATGGTGACACTAGCGATGTCGATGGGACTTCTCTGCCCTAAGTACTGACCCACAGTGACCTGGGAGCTACAGAAAATCGTGGTTTGAAAACCACGGCACAGTCAGCTCGTTGCAGGTCGGGGTTTCAAGGTACTTTGTGCACTACGAAGATAAGTGGTGATGTGCTGACCACCTCATGCATGTCTTTAATTAGGTCTAAACTAGAAAACCGTACACAAGCGGCAAATCCTTGTTTGAAAGATGATTCAGACATTCTGGGAAGAGTTCAGAGGGCAGGCATTCGTTTGGTCCCTACGATGGCTGGTCTGACCTGCAAAGATCAACTTAAGAAGGCTCACCTGTTCCTCTTATCCCATCTCAGACAGAGGGGAGATCTAATCAGGCTATACAGGATCCTAAGAAATGCCTTTGGACCTGATCTACGTCCCTTTCCTTCCCGCTTGGTCGGAACACCTCAGAGGACATAGCAGGAGAACATGATAACAAAGAACGAACGTAGTTTCAGCACGGTGCCGGTTCTCGCGTCAAGTAATCAACCGCTGGAACCGGATGTCGAAAGAAATGGTACCCATGTCACCAACTGACCCATCTACAAGAGGGCTGGACAAGCATTGAGATATGCTGAAAAGGATCAATATAGGCTCACAGCCTTCTATTCTCAAACAACTAATGTCAATCTCCGCTGTATGAAATACACTAATACGTGGTTTATGTGGTGAATTAACTGTAGTAAGAGGAGTAACTTTTATTGCCTTGCCAACATCTACTTGATACATATCATCGACTGAAAATGTAAGTATAGAGCTCTTTCTTGTTCTAATTTGTCTTTTATCCAGTCTGAATTTTGCTACACAGCTACGTTTGACAGTAAAGGACATCGTAGACCAATGTCATGCTTCACTCTGGCCAGGCCTAAACCTTATTCAGCCTGAATGTACTTCGGTTAACAGTGTGAGATGAGTCAGGTAGCGACACAGCACATGTTCGGCCACGCCATGCAATGAGGTTTGACAACTCACATTACCCGCCACCCTAAAAGTATTTTCATGGACTCTTCGTTGCTCATATGGGGACATTATGATACATGGCCTGTCGTAAGATGGGGACGATGATTTAACACCCGGAGCTCTCCCTTGTCCTCTACCTTTCTCTAATCACAGTGTTCCAAAGTCGTACAGTTGAAGAGAGCGGGGCTGGGTCCTTGACCAGAAATCGGATACCGCGGCACTAACATTAGTGGCATCGGGTGTGTATCTGTGTAGAGATTTCGTCAATAAATGACCCACAAGTGCTGATCCAACCTTCCAAGTAAATAAAGTGGACAACGTGCTCATCCACTTCACCCCTTGTTGTAAAAAAAGTACCAGAGTGGACCATTTCTGTTTGTATCTTGGTGACAAGAAACGCACCCCAAACACCCTAAAATGGCTGCACAATTGTCAGAAAACTTTCTGCTCTCGGTTGGTACCACCAATCAGAACTTTTGATCTACTAGAGTCTTCTGCGACAAGACTAGTCCCTCTCAAGTCTTATGAGGATGGGAAGACGTTTATAAGCAAGTCTATGGAGAAATTAAATGAAAATAGAAAGGGCGATATCATCTGGGATACCATGTGACAACTAACTGTAGGCCCCAGCACGCCGACTGTTTCTTGAGGGCAGAGACTTCGGCAGAATGATGCATTTACTCAGCAGCCGCGTTGGTGAGAGGCACCGCTTTTGGGTCTTGTGATCAACAAAGTTGAACGTCACCTTTAGGTCAAGACACGCCGCTAGTGTTGGGCACCGGTAGATGTGCCTGAATTCCACAGCATGGAGTAATGTGAATATCCGGTCGATACGCCGACTGCTGGACCTGAAACCTGTTTGGTTTTCCTGGGTTTGATATCCACAACCCCCACTAATTGGTATAAAATCTATAATCTTGGATAATTTTTTCGCCGGGCTAATTCCGCCGCGAAAGGACTGTCCGCCTTCTTTGGGGACTGAGATGGTCAGTGATGGACACAATTCGAATATGACCCAATAAATGCGCTAAACATGTAGCTGAACCAACCAGTAATCTGCAAACACTGCCTTCATATATCTTTGGTACAGGTTCATCTAGTCATACTTCGCCTTATCGTTTTAGATAACTTACTGCCATTTTGCAGGTGTTGAGGACCCTATCTCGATTTTCCATTCCCCATCAAACCGCATAGCTGGCAACAAGATAGCTCTTGAAGGCCGGTTGAACAATCCCTCGGAGTGTTTCCTCGGTCATTCTCGTTTCCCTCCTGACGGCGAATAGCGGAAGCATCCTTCCCCTCTAAAGTGGCACTGTGAATAACTATCTGCCGTTACGTAATCCATGACCTGTGTCACTCCACAAGATTCGGCCACACACCACTGTTTGTGCTTCTTGTGAAGGCTCTTCATCAGCCAATACTTGAGTTTCCTTAGTCCACGTTTTTCTCGGAACCAGTAAGAATGCTTCCAGTTGGATCCATTGTTTCCAAAGAAGCCCTTGAGCCTAACCGACCCTTTCTAACATCCCCCTGATAGTCAGTCACGGTTTTTACAGTAGGCTGGAGATGATAGTAGGTTTCGTGTGGATGGGTGCTGCTGTTCGGTTCTGACGACCGTCTAGCCAGTTATTTTCTGAAAATAGTCTTAGCGTTCTCATCATCAAGCAGCACTCTCCATCACCTTGCTGCTGTAGCTGTCGTGCATTCAGGCGCAAGCATACATGTGCTCAAAAAGCATGTGGTATTTGCTCACACATGGACTCGGGAGGAACATCAACCTTCTGCTGATCCATTCCAGCAACAACTAAGGTAATGGGACCTACGGCCACCATGAAGAAGAGGGATTATCGTGACGATTTGTGAAAACTGGTACGATCCACCACCAGGCACTAGGATACTGCGAGAACCCGCTCCTGAGGCTTTTGTCGATTTGCAAGGCCCTCATGGAGTGTCTCCGTGGTCCAACTGGTCCGCTTGATTAGCCTATTTCCGTGTCGGTGATATGCCACTGTATGGGATTTCGGATTCCCATCACCGCATGGTTCAACAGCTAACATACCCTCGAAGCAAGAGCCATGATCCGAACGTACTTGCAGAGAGGCACCCTGTCGGCTGATCCAGTGGTCGAAATGGCTTGGGCTACACCTAGAGTGACATTTTGAGGGGGGCAATTGCCTCGCACCACTTGGTAAAATGGTCGACCGTGACCAGTATATAGTTGTTACCTTGGGCTGCAACGGAAAGTGGTCACTCCAAATCTGTTTTGACCCCATCTTTAGAGCATCCGGTCAGGACGGGTTCAAGATGTTCCTGATTATAACGATATGGCAGTTTGATGGCAGGTATGTCAGGGATGTGTCGCAAAAGTTATTGTATCCGTATTTTGATGCAGCTACCAATAACGTCTACGCGCTGTCTCGGTCATTCTGTCCGCACCTGCTTGTCCGGGACGTTGATGCAAATACAACAAAACGGTAGGTAGGGCAGACTAATGAACTACTACGTGGTGGCTGTATATGGGCTCATGCTGATAATAAAAAACAGTATCAGCGACTTCTAGGTTTATCCCCAGGGGCCGTAAACATCACGTTTCCCAACCGCACCTCGCGACTCCTGCTGAGGTAGGTCTGTTGCCTCCTGTCCACACTAGTTCACAAATAGGTCCAAATTCCGGGTCAGAGGCCTGCAGCCCAAGCCGACTTTGGGCGTTGCAAGCCCCTAACTGAAGGAGAGAGGTTCGAACTTCAATGCAAGGTGGGCAGTTCTCATGGCATCTAACTCGGTTATATGATACGGTATCGGCGTCGGCTTGTTTCTCCCAGGCCCATGATGATAGTCAAAATCAAGTTCCTTTAAATGTTCTTGTCACCTTACGATCTAACCTCCGCATCTCGAAACTTTTGTAGCCAGCTAAGGGATTTGTGATCTGGCTGTACCAGGAATCGCCAACCGATTGTGCTTTCTTTCGTAAGGATTTTGAACGACATGCAATCTGCAGAGACAGAAAGCCTCACTCTAGTGGTCTACACACAAGTGCCTGGGCCAGCAAGAACCGCCACTAAGGGCAAGAATCTCTGTGCTTTCAACTGATCACCCACGCTGAAAGTGTTGCATTGGCTTCCGATTGGTTGATGGATTCCACTGTCCCCACAGCTAACCACTTCGAGCCCCGAAGCTGACCTGAAAGAAGTAGGGTAACCAGTTTAAGTTTGAAGTAACCGCTCTTATTTTTTTAGTGATCTACGTTACGCGCCTTCACCAAAGGTGTTCTACCTTGCCCAAGTTTGTATGGGAGGGCGTTACTGTCCTGTTTTTAATGTCTATCTGTCTGAGGCATTCCTTTTGTCTGATATGATATTTGCAGACAGATGTTTAGCTCCCTTTCTTCGAAAATACTTTCATTTATTATGAGTTGTGGTGCACCTTCCCGGCACAAAAATACAACCAGGGCTAAAACAAACAGATTAAACTGAATTAACTGAATAAACCTTTAGCTCACCTCCGGATGGTTGAGATGTTTTAAGTTCTGTTCTAACGAGCATGCATCCGAGCACGTTTCGACGCCATTTTGTGCTCCCTTTGTGCTGGCTAGCACGCACGTACTCAGAGTCCCTATTTCAGCCATACAAGCCAGATACGTTGAACAAACTTTTCCCTTGTTCATTACTATTGCATACATTCTAATTAAGTATATTACCTCTTTGAATATATTCCTGAGACCAGTTCTTTTGATTCATGTTTCGTTGTCAGTACCTACACCTTAGGTAGGGTACTGTTTAAGCAGTACTAGAACACATCAAGTTAAGTGGGATTGGTCAAACGTTACGGAATAGTAGCACAACCAGCACACGGCGCTGCAAGTGCGTAATCTTCCCCACTAAATAATCTTTTTTACCCTATGGGTTAATAGGTTTATTTGAAAGAAGTTATCACTGACTGTATGGTACCACGGCAGCAATGGTGTGATACCTTTTAGTAAATAGTACCATGGACGTAGATATAATCACGTCAGTTATTTCGTGTTATCAATGGCTGCGCGTGACTCAAAAAAGCTCAGTGTGGTACACAAAAGGGCGTAATCGTTTGCTATTGGTTGCGCTGTTACCCGTCTAGCAGAGCGCATGAAAACGGACTTAACCGGTTAGTGCGCGTAGAAATGTTTAGTTTCTCTACTAATTCTTGTCTTGCCACCATGTCTCAATGATAAAACGGTTTTCCTTTGGTTTTGCTCACGCGTTGCAAGTTTTAGGGATAGCCAACCACCCTTTTTAGATCAGCGTCACTTCTTTTATCAACGTTTTTCTTTCAGCCTCAGCACGTTTGCTTTAGCGCGAACGTTCTTTTTCTTCTTGCACTTAATGTTGATGATTTATGTAGCCGTTTTCCATATAGAAATCCTAAGTTGTCTGCGCTTTTTGTCGTGACGGATTTTTGACATATTCGTTTCACCCTAACGTCCTTAGGCTACAACACCGCCTCGCTTTCTGTTTCAGGTATGAAAAACAGTGAGATGAAAGTCAGCCAAACGTTCTTACCAAGGTTGGCCTACCATCCTTCGAACGATATCATTGTTTTGCAAAGACACCATGCAGGAGGTGCAGACAACCGGGAACTAGTTCGAGTGGTCGGGACCATCGGTACAGCTGGAAGGGGTAACAGCAGTTTGGATATTTCATTTGTATGTCGGTCAACGACAGGTCCAACGTGCGGTGACCTGTGTAGGTGACCGGTCACAGTTTTGTAACGTTGATAAGCGCTAATATTCACGAAAACCGCGCCATCCCAAGTCTCTACCTAGTGGGAAGGCAGTCGAAGATGAGAAATCAGAGAGAACATAGACCGTGCAACCTACATCTATGCGAGTGTTGTGGTCATTACGGTACAAATGTTAGTTATCTAACGCGGGCATGAGGTTTGAGGTACCTGTCGCACACCAAGTCTCAGGGATCAGAATGAAGCGTAGTTGGATCAGGTAAGCTGAAGATTTCAGGCAATCTAGCTGCTTGCAAGTAGAACGTGAATTGAACGGAAAGATAGAGGGCTTCGATGGGGCCATGAAAAAGCTTGTGTCATTTACAAGGTTGGGCCAAAGTGTTCTCCTATGACCACTATTTGAGTTCGCTGGGCAGGGTGGGAAATGTCGAGACATAGGCAAGTTTCGCTGTGTTGCACGCTGGGCTACCTACCATCCACTGTTTCGGACTATGATCGATCGTCTACCAGCCCGGAGGATGAATGTGTGCCACGGTGGCGTTTCTGCCACTGAATTGGTTGCTGGCTTTAGCCGATAGCAACCGACAGGAGTATGTCATCATCTGCACGATAGTATGCGCAGGTATTTTGTGAAGCCCGAAGCAAAGGATTTTCTGGGGATTCCAGAAGGTGCATTTTTCGCAGAACACAGTCCTTCACTTCAGAACCAGGGTAAGTATAAGACCCTCGACTGTGAACATTCAGAGGGACAGTTTTAGGCTTTGAAACTTTGGGTTATGAACTAAAATACGTTGGTGGTACACTAGAGTTATATTCCTGGGTAGACGGATATTGCCCAGAGATGAGTAAAACCTATCATTATTTCTAGAAACTGTATTCCTTAGTCCGGGCGGCTTCAGCTTCCATCAGTTTTGGTAAGCTTCGTTGTACCGTCACAGCTGAGGACCTGAACCGTATTCGGCTAGCTGAGATCTGGTTACTGCTTGGTACTAGGTGAGCTTTTTTTACTTACCTTTGTATGGGAACAAACCGGCTTGAGACAGATTCATGGGGCTAGACGGTATTAGGCGACTAGATAGGTAGTCATGGTTAGATAGTACTGTTTGTTATCGAAGCGTTTAAATCTCCGTGAGGTTTCGCGCACAGATTTGTTATCCGTGACAGCACTTAAGGATACCATAGTCGGAGACAAAGCTAATGAGGTGGGTCGCAAAGACCGGTCTTGTTGTGCGAGATGAGTGGTTTGACTGCTTCGGGGCCGCTGTAGCGCATCACCAAGACTTATGTTATCATCTACTTCTGGGGATATTACATTTATACAAGTTGATGGTACGAAGCTGCCATCTGTTATGCTTACTGTTGTATTTAAGAGTTTTTTAATGAAAGCTGAGGAAGAGGCAGGGGTCAGCTTTCTTCTTTGTAACTCGTTGGCTACGATCCACTTTCAGGATCTTGCGGTTTAGGCGAAGTCGGAGGACTGCGGAATTTCCTTGTGCGACGATTACATGGAGCTAGGTTGGGAGATATCTTGGCCTTGCCACGTGGCGTTGTGGATGCTGTAACTCTCTGAGAGCCTGAAAAGCGTGTTATGCCTTGCGGTTAATTAGGCTGAAATAGAACAGGACACGGGAACCTATGTACACCGTAAAGTATTATTCCTTGTTCGTTTCATAACCAGCAGGACCTTCGGCAGTTTTCAGCTCACCTTAACGACATTCCGCCGGTACCACTCAGGGCTCAAGTCACGTAGATATTTTGAGATGCATCAACGTGATGAAGCCTGTAAACCGGCTTCTCTCATGTTGAAATTTTTTTCAAAGTGACAATAAAGCATTTATCTATTTATTTACTCTTTACCTTGGGCGACGAGCATTACAAGCTGAGTCGTTCGAGCTGCATGCTTGTAAACATTCGGTTAAACTCGGCCATTGGAAAATTGTCAGGGGCGTTGAAGACCACTGAAGTAAAGAAGGATCGCATTCGGCTGCTTACCTCACTGGCTAAAAAGTCACACGATCTCTCGCATTTTAATAGACCATCAAGTGGGGAGTCGCTTTTATGGCCTAACATATATCGTTGGAGGGAGGCGTTCCACCTTACAATGTATTTCCCCAACTGCTTTCGAGAATTCCAGAATATCAGACTTGAATCCATCAACATAACCGTAGATGCCAACCAAGAGATCGGGTATCTTTAGTGATGGACTGCAGTCGGTGGTGTGGCCCTTAAAGCTGGGTGATGGATCAAGTGACCTCAGTCTTTCACACTAGTGCCCTCCTTTCAACTCAGGCTGTTGACACCCGTCTTCATTCCCAGAGATGCGAGCAAAAGATGTCAAAAACATGAATAAAGCCGTGGTGTAGGGTATATAGATAACAGGTTGAATAAAAGCAGATATTAGGTATCAGCTAACTTCAATAGAGTCAAGGGTTAGGAAACTACAGTAACTCTCCTTGGCAGCTAACTTCTTGCTATCCTGAAGTCGAGATAGATCTATGTAACTTCAGCTTTTGGAACGCAGATTCGGGATTTCTTGCCTTGGTGGTGGTCTGAAATCTGCAGAACTAGAAGAGAAATTGTACACCGACAAGGAATTGAACACCCTTTCAGGAAGCAGATAAAAATCACGTGCAATGGAACAGAACAACGGAGGCGTCGTAGATCACGACTTAGAGAAGACTGTGAATTGTGACGTTCCAGCAGCTAAAGCGTCGATGACGTCATAGTCGCTTTGCAGAGCATTTAGATGGGTTGAAAATGCAACCTGCAAGTGTAAGGTCTCATTTATACTGTTGCACTCACACATGGTCTTTGCTTCCAAACAAAGTTGACACTTCGAAAATGGTCCACAGAGTCACCACTAAACTGATAACATCTTGTCCATCTTCCGTGTGAAGAATGATTAGCATGGCCAAATCTCTTCCGCTTCTCGTGTCGCGAGAAAAACGCTAATTGACTTTAGCCATTAGAAATGTGAATAACGACTCATATTGATTTACCTAATTTTGTTGTACTCTCTGGGGCCGATTGCCTTAAAGGCCACTGACAGAAAGATCTGAAAAGCCACGGTCATATCACCTCCGGGAGGAATACTGGCTGTCTTGTGGTGATTAAAGGCCAGAATCATCCACTGTAACAAGTAGAAGTAGCAACTCCGGTGAAAAACTGTATCGTCACAGCGATTTCTGGAAGGATTAATTCATGTAAGTGACCTACCATTCGTTTCACAGCTTAAGGGATGCGTGTCTGAAACTTTGAATAATTCACTTTAGCAGTGTTTGCTCAAGAGATAGTGACAAGAAACAAATTAAAATGTATTCTAAATCCTCATGTTGTCAAACTGAAATGCTAACAATTTCCGATTCAACATTGTCTGATTACGGTGGGTTCTTTGAAAACCCATCAGATTTGCGTAGCCGGCGGCTGTTTCGAATTCATTGAAGATGTATTTATACAACATCACGTTGCAACGTGCGACAGGTATTACTCATGCAGTTCATGGAAATTTCTCGGGAACAAAGCAGCAGGAAATAGCAGTAGCAAGGGGCAAAATAATCGAGCTCCTCAGACCGGACCCAAATACCGGGAAAGTGTATACATTACTAACGTGCGAGGCATTTGGGATAGTAAGATCGTTTATGCCGTTTCGTCTGACCGGTAGTAGCAAAGGTAAGTTTGATTGGCGGTCGTCATTTTTTTCAGATTATTTAATTGTGGGGTCTGACTCCGGAAGAGTTGTCGTTTTGGAGTACATACCATCCAAAAATATTTTTGAAAAAGTACAACAGGAGACGTTTGGGAAAAGCGGTTGCAGACGGATTGTGCCGGGGCAGTACTTAGCAGTTAATCCCAAAGGAAGAGCTTTCATGATAGGTGCTGTTGAGAAGCAAAAGTTAGTTTATATCATGAATAGGGATTCACAGGCAAGACTTACCATATCTTCTCCGTTGGAAGCACATAAATCAAACACTTTAGTCTATCACATGGTAGGAGTAGATGTTGGGTTTGACAACCCCCTATTTGCATGTATTGAGATGGATTATGAAGATGCTGACCAAGATTCCACTGGTGAAGCTGCTCGTGGAGCAAATCAGCTATTGACTTATTATGAATTAGATCTTGGGCTAAACCATGTTGTTCGAAAATATTCAGAACCATTGGAAGAACATGCAAACTTCTTGATTGCTGTACCTGGCGGTAATGAAGGTCCTTCTGGCATACTGATTTGTTCTGAAAACTACATCACATACAAAAATTTTGGCGACCAACCTGATATACGCTGTCCAATACCTCAGCGGAGAAATGATCTTGATGATCCAGACAGGGGTATTTTATTTGTGTGTAGTGCATCTCACAAAACAAAGGTTTGATTGCATTTTATACTGACTTTGTAGAATTTATTCTTTTTCTTAGCTCAGACAGAACAAGGGGACATTTTTAAGATAAATCTCGAAGTAGACGATGATATGGTGACTGAAATAAAGCTTAAGTATTTCGACACTGTTCCAGTTGCTGCAGCTATGTGTGTTTTAAAAACTGGGTTTTTATTTGTCGCATCAGAATTTGGAAATCAGTACGTTAAATTCATATTTAATGTCTTTCCTAGTTGTCTTTACCAAATAGCTCACCTTGGTGATGATGATGATGAGCCTGAATTTTCTTCAGCTATGCCTCTAGAAGAAGGAGACACATTCTATTTTGCGCCTAGACCACTTAAAAATCTCATTGAAGTTGATGTTTTGGAGAATTTATCTCCTATTATGAGTTGCCATGTAAGCATTTGATATTTTAGTTCATAATGTCTAGATTGCTGATTTCGCCAATGAAGACACTCCACAGTTAGCTGTGTTGTGTGGACGAGGGCCTGGATCAACATTTAGACTTTTAAGACATGGCTTAGAAGTGTCTGAAATGGCAAAGTCGGACCTTCCAGGTAATCCCAACGCAGTGTGGACAGTCAAACGTAATACAGAAGGTAAGTGAAGCAATTGATAAAATAGGTTTTCTTCATGAAATTGAAGTTTGAATTGGTAAACTCTCATAATACGTCTGGTTTTATAGGGAGCTACCACTGGAATTACCGGTGAGTCGTTTGTTTTTACAAAAGTTAAGGTAAAGCGGGGAATGTTATTCCGTTTTGATAACTGTTGTCCTCTATCGACTTAAATGTCATTTTGGGATATAAGGGTCGGTAACGTAGACGATGTCTTCTCGCTTCACTCTCTGATTTATTTTCTTGTTTAGAAATAACAGGATGTGGATTAGGTTGTTTCATAGTCTTAGTGTAGAAGATTAATGTAGTAGATTCTCGTTTGTTTATTCTTGGTACACTGTTTTGTGTGATGTCTAACTACTTTTTCGACAATGGCTCGACCAGGCTCATCTAAGAGAATTTTACATCGATTTCTTAAGATACTAAGCTTTAATGGTTTTCACCATAAAATTCAGGGGAAATGTGATTCACTGACTTGAACATTCAACTTTCAAGCAATAGGTACTCGGTTCGAATCCCACTCCATCTATTTCTCTCTTTGTAACTGAGTAATATCATAAGCTCACACACCGTATGCTGTTTTAAACCTAGTGCGTAAACACACTAGTTTGTGTTAGATCACAGCATTGAACTCAGAAGTGTGAGTCCTTCCTTCAATATTGAAGTTAAATTTTGTTAAGGTAAACTATATATCATGTGCCTCTTATTTATGAATGATCATTTTGAGCCTCATTGTGATAGTGGCTTTTATACCTATGAGATCATACTGAAAATGTAGTCTGTATTCGTATTTCCTTTCCCAACTGTACGTGCAAATCAGGATGTTCTGCACTTACTGCTTGAAATCAATTTCTAGTTCACCCTGTTTGATATGGGCACCGACTTATTCAGTTTTTTAGTGCATAGTACTTAGGCCAGTTTGAAAAAAAGTACAGCTACAACGAAGCCCAGGGTAAGTGGGTCCCGTGGCGCTTGTTATAAAACTTTTGTGGTTATAAGTAAGTTTTTTTATCAACTGTACAATAGTGAGTGACGTAGTTGCAAAGGGGTATTATGGTTAGGTCCACTGGTTGAAAGTCTAGTATCAAGTCTGGCAAAGCATATATCACAATAACAAAAGTTTCTCCTGTCATTAGCTACACCAGTATACCTTAGGGTTCTGTCCAACTTACTTTTGTTTGGCACCCAGTTAATGTCATCCGCCCTTAACTACTGAAATTCTGTTGTGTGATCGTGAAAACAAGTTTGTCTAAATTGACTGTTACTGACTTATTTACGAGCATCATGACTTGGGCCCATGTAGGCTTTGGTGAAAACCTCAGTAGGTAAGTAGCGCCGAGTCAGATTGTCTTTTGACTGATAATATTTTGGCTGAAATAAAAAGAGTGCTCGTTCAGTTTTTTCGTCTTTCACTGTGTTGTATTGGGAACCAAGAAAGCCTTGATATTCTTGAGATTTTTGTTCATAGGAGCTAGTTTTTTCCGTCTAAATTTTAAGTTTGCAAAAATAAAACATTAAGCCTTAATATTTGTTGGTTATTATTTGATGATGAAGTTCACTGAAATTACACTGGTTGTTGTTTTCAGAGGAATACGATGCTTACATAATAGTGTCATTCGTCAATGCAACGTTGGTGTTGTCCATTGGAGAAACAGTGGAGGAAGTTACTGATTCAGGGTTTTTAGGTACAACTCCTACTCTCACTTGTTCTCAGTTGGGTGATGATGCTCTTGTACAAGTTTATCCTGATGGAATTCGTCATATACGAGCTGATAAAAGAGTGAATGTATGGCGTGCACCCGGGAAAAAAGCAATTACGAAGTGTGCCGTCAATCGTCGACAAGTGGTTATAGCACTTACAGGTGGTGAACTAGTCTATTTTGAAATGGATATGACAGGTCAATTAAATGAATATACGGAGCGGAAGGAAATGCCAGCAGATGTTATTTGCATGGCGCTTGGACGAATCCCAACGAATGAACAGCGTTCACGATTTCTTGCCGTTGGTCTGGCCGATAATACTGTTCGCATTTTGTCACTGGACCCTTCAGTGAGTTTTTCAAAGCACAATGCAAACACTTTTAAAATTATTTGATAGTCATGTATGTTACAGCTTTTCAAGCTTATGAAACATTTATTTATTTGAACTGAAAAGCTTTTGAAAAAATATCGGTCAGTAGATAAATATCTGTCTACAAAAGAGAACCCATTATTTTTTAAGTTATGTGAGGTGTTTTAAGGACCGTGGTCCTTGAGGTTTCTTCTTGACCTCCACTGAGATGTATCACTGTAAACTAAGCATAAAACTGAAAACTTTGAATATTATGTTGCAATAAGCCAGCTAGATTGATATACCAAGTTTTCTTCCCAGCTCTCCAGGTGTGTTTTGGAGTTTATAACATGGTGTACTGTCATCTTTCTTAAAGATTATTATTCGTCTGTTAGTAAACTTGTTGTCGACGTCCTTAATCGACTGTGGGAGCTTTTCCAGCCACTTACTGAAACAACTACCATTCTATCCTCACTGGTATATTGTAACTAATAGGTCTTGTGATCTTTGCCCAAGTTATTTTCATTTGTAGAACTGACAGGCAACATTGTACATAATATCCTCTAGAAACAAATAGGCACCAAAAAGTCGCAAGAAACTCCTAATACTTCGGTGGTTATGAGTTAAATATTCATCTAAGCAATAAATCTTTTCATCCATATTTTCTCTCTTATAGATAGATGGTCAATATTAACTGTAGCTCGCTTTGATATTTAGTTCCAGCAATATATACAAACAATTTAATTGATTTCCAGAATGCAATACAAGTCTAGCCTGTATCATAGTGAACCATGCAAATATTTCAATAGGAGGCATTGTCGAGTTTACACCCATTATCAACGTTTCTGTATAATCTTGAGGTAGCAGGTAGCATACTGACGGCCGTGTGTGACCGGCCTCAGGCAGATTTTCCGTGGTTTTCGCTGTCACTCACTAACTCTTCGTTTTCGAGTACTAGCCATCCATAGTGTGGGCAGCTGCGAAGTGTCAGCCGCCCTCGCACATCTGTCTGAACTCAAGTTCCCTCAGATTACTACCTAGCTTCCAAAATCTTACCTTCTAATTTACCTTTACTTCTCTCGATCAGTAATCCTACATCATCTTTAATCTCTTCACGCTCCGAAGTCCTCAACAATTCTCTGGTTTCACAAAACAGCAACCTTGGTCTCCAAATTAGAGCTTTCACTGCCCACACGCTTCATCAGATCGACCAACAAGCACCTCAGCCTCGATAGGTTGGTGGCCTAAAAATCTCTACACGTAACAAAAGGCTCGACTGGCATTCTCCACCTTACGCCATCTGTGACGCCGCTGATATATCTGGTTGCCTACTAAAGGTCGACTGTACTATGCTGCAACTCGTTCTGTTCTGCTGCATGACTGTAGAACACGACCATTGAAGCTAGAGAACGTAGGAAGGCTTCTGATGTTTGACCACGGTTCCCTTCGTAACATAGGCCGTGCAGGTGGCAGGACCAGACGGACTAACTCCTGAGGTATACAAGGATGGTGGTAAGGTACTCTTGGTCAGGTTAACGGAAGGGTTAACCAGTACATGGGAATCAAATGCAATCCCCTCTGACTGGTCTAAATCACTCACTATTCCAGTCTTCGAGAAAGGCGAGAAGTCCTCTTGTGATAACCACAGAGGAATCAACCTGACGAACATAGTGTCTAATCTTCTAAACTCCATAATTCTTCGACACCTGAATGGAGCTTGGAAACAGCAAACCCGAGAAAACCAGGCAGGCAAGCTTTAGACCTGGTCGCGGGTGTATCAACTAAATATTCATACTACGCCAGGTTTTGGAACATAGACGCGCTTACCAACGCCCGACACTATCTGTATTTGTCGACCTGAAGGTGGCATTCGACTCCTTTGATCGAGAAGTCTTATGGCAATGTCTCTCACTGAAAGGCGTGTCGAGCAAGTACATCACCTTATTGAAGGCTCTCCACTCGAACACTTGTGGGGGTGTTAGAGTCTATCTATAGTGAGATGTACGGGGAGCTGTGGTCGTCGAGTGGTGTCCATCAAGGGTGCCCATTGTCTCCATTCTTATTCAATTTTATCATAGATATTCTTATGGAGGTCTCACTCTCGTCACCTGACTACACAGATGTTGACCTAATCGGTGGAGAGTTGTTGTTAGACCTAGAATATGCAGATGACATAGTGCTGTTAGGTGAAGACGCTGACAAGATGCAGAGTCTTCTGAACACTTTGAGTGGGAATTTGAGAATGTTTGGAATGCGTTTGTCACCATCGAAATGCAAATTGTTGCTCCAAGGTTGGTCTTCAACGGTGCCACGGCTAACAGTAGAGAGTGTAGTGGTTGAGTGTGTTGACCACTTCACTTACATGGGAAGTAGGATTAGCCCTGGTGGCTGGCTCAGTGGTGATGAAATCTCTGCAGGGACACAACAGGTTCGATTGGCTTTCGCCAACTTACACCACCTATGGCGTCGCCGTGATATCCGTTTGTCTATTAAGGGTCGCGTGTACTGCACCTGCACAGCGGTCCGCTCCGTTCTACTATATGGCTGTGAAACATGGCCATTGAAGGTGGAAGACATGAGAAGGCTTGAGGTGTTTGACCACCGTTGCCCTTGTAGTATAAGCCGTGTTTTGTGTTGTCACGACGTGAGTAATGCAGAAGTCAGGTGTATAGTTTTAGAGAGAAGAGGTAAGTTAGTTGACACGGTTGTGAACCTTCATCGACTGAGATGATTGGGACATGTGTTACGTGTTCCTAGTCACTGATTGCCTCATCACACAATGTTGGTTGAGGTAGGTCCAGGCTGGAAAAAGGCCGAAGGTGGCCAGACTAAAATATGGCACCAATGTATGAAGTCTTTGACTGTTGGTTTTATCCATGTGGGGCGATTCAGACTAGGTGGTTGGAGTCGGCGGGACAAGAGGAACCGGTAGTTGGAGACTCTAGGTGATATATCTGAGAACCGATGTCAGTGGTGCAGATGTACACACACATTATCCTCATCTTAACGACGCTATACCGAATCTCACCATTTTGTCATTCTTCCTTTCTCTCTTTGAGTACATTATATATATTTTTTGACTGAGTTTTCTTTTCTTCATCTTCCACTTCACTGCCTTTTTACTTGAGGTATTGATATTAGCTGTAGCAACTCGAAATGTTACGCAGTAATGCCTGGTCCTATGTTGATAGATGGTGATGAAAGGCCATGCGTCATGGTGCCACCACGTCAGTATCGCGAAAGTCAGGTGCAGTGTTTTAGGTAGGAGAGAAAAGTCAGTTGATGAGGTCGTAACCTTTGATTGACTAAGATGACTAGGGCATGTTTACGCATGCCTAGTCACAATCTGCCTCGTCGTGCAATGTTAGGTGAAGTAGTTTCAGGCTGGAAAAAAGCTATGGACTACCAGATGAAAATGTAGCATCACTGCTTGAAGTCCTTGATTGTTGGTTAGAGCCACTTGAAAACAGACTAGGTGATATAGCTCAGAATCGATGTCTGTGGTACAGATGTATCCTTTACACTAAATTCAGCATCTTCTCATTCCTCCCTCCCCTCTCTTGCTGCTTTCTTCTGTTTTGGACCACTTCTTTTCCTCTTTCATCTTCCTGCTTTGTTACTTGTTGTGCTGATATGAAGTGTGGCAACTTAGATCGTTACACAGTAATACCTGGTCCTATGCTGATATTAGTTGATTGCATTTTGTTGTAACAACCACTTGTTTCTTGCCGGCACTAACTTCAAGCATAAGGAGAGCCACTGTCTCATATGGCGTCCGCCGACATCAAACCAGCGGTGAATACAGATAAATCATATTGCTATAAGACATCGTTGAGGAGAATCAGTGGAGGGTTGCCGCTCTTTCTGGAATACCTGTTTAGACTCTGATCACGCGGTAGTACGGGTTCGTGTGTGTCTGCGTCTTGCTGGTCGCAGAAAACAGACAGCAATGGAGCATTCGTGTACTCGCCTGGAAGATGAAGCGAAGTGCGTATTTAGAGGGGAGATGAGTAAGGATTTATCTTGCTTCCTAAGGAAACCTGGCAATATGTTAAGTTTGCTGTAGAACCCAAGATAAACACGATAATCTTTTGCCAGTGTTTGGCGAAAGCCATTGTGTTTTCGCGTTGTCATCCGGACTGATTGGTGGAAGAGTACTGGTTGCTGAAACTATGGAAAGCAGAATTATGTGACGATTTACAGCCCGAAGGTTTTAAGGATGGAGGTAAGAAATCACTGGTTAGAGTAACTGAGGTACCAGGTGGTGTATGTGAATTAGAGGTAGTGCTGTGAAACCGGTCTACTTCACCGGTCATTCCAGTCTAAAGGAAGGAGGATAAATCTTGTGACAAGCATTTGGGTCATTTTGACTGGTATGGTATCCAAGATCTTTGGGTCGATAGCTATCCGACGCCAAAATAGAGCTGAAGAACCGCAAACTGGAGAAAACCGAGAGGTATGTTTCAAATCTAGATGAGGTTGTGCCGATCATATTTTCATCCTTCGTCAGGTTCTGAAACCACAGGAAAGCACTGGCTGCCAACACTTGTCATATTTCTTGACCTGGAGGTGGCACTTGACTTTCGACTGTGATATGTTCTGGCATTGTCTGACTGAAAGGAGTTCCGAGCCAGCATATAATGCTAGTCAAAGCTCCTCACGCAGCTGTGTAAGGGGTTATGGAGAGTTGCCATCTGAATAGACGATAACTAATGGTCAAGACGTAGCAACAGTTCGTGAACTCTCAAACTATCGGTCTTAGCCGTACAAGAGTGTATAAGCTACCTGATAGGGGTCCCTGATACTATATAAATCGATGATTGAGACTCTTGGTTAAATGTCTGAAAATCGGTCACAGTGGCGTGAATGTTTTCACTATTTGACGTTCACTGAAGCTTAAACATTTTCACTAACCTTCTTGTTGATCCTTATGCCAAACACCTTTGTCTGCTTTGATTTCATTCTTTCTCTAGCCATTGTGGAATAAGGGAAATTTCAACAAACGCAACTGTTCGCTTTATCTCGACTAAGGCTGTTTCACTGTTATTGTTTGTAGCCTTTTCATTCAGAGAAATATGAAGGCGGTGTAGATAGGTGATAGAGTACAAATAGTCACTGTGGCGGTCATTATTTCTATATCAACTTTCTGAATCGTCTCAGTTGCTTCTTAGTCGATTGAGATGACTTGGACATGTACGGCGCATGTTTATCCATCACCTACTTCGACGTGCCATGTTAGGGAAAGTTGGAAGAGGGTTCAGTCTCCAGACCAAGATCTGGCACCAGTCGATGAAGTCTCTCACTGTTAGTCTGAGTCGTATGCGTAGATGTAGACTGTCTGGTTAGAGTGCCTAAGACAACATGAATCGTTGGTTGAGGACAGTGATGACATGGCTGAAAATTCGTCACAATGGTGCAGATGTATTCACTCCTTGATATCTTGTAAAGCTTGAATATTCGCACCAACCGTTATCTTCAGATTACTTTCTCTCTCGTGCTACTTTACTTTGATATCATGTTGATTTTGTCAGTCAGTCTTCTACACCACAATCATTGTCGAGTGGTCTTGTCGTTATTCGAAAGTAGTGTAAAGGCGGTCAGTTTACAATATATATGGGGGTATGGAATGAAAGAATTCGGTAGTTTAGTTATTTGTCAATGGTGTCACGTTGTTGATATTGAATTCAGTAAGTTGTGCCACTTTGTGGCTTGTGGTGCTGACTGACTGACAAAATCAACGTAGAACCTCTCTCACGCACATACGTGCATAGGTTCAAGTTGTCATACTTCACAGTAACATACAAAGAACAAGTGGATAGAAAAAGAGTGATATCAAAGTAGATAAAGTAGCACGAGAGAGAAAGTAATCTGAAGATAACGGTTGGTGCGAATATTCAAGCTTTACAAGATATCAAGGAGTGAATACATCTGCACCATTGTGACGAATTTTCAGCCATGTCAACAGCTGTCCTCAACCAACGATTCATGTTGTCTTAAGCACTCTAACCAGACAGTCTACATCTACGCATACGACTCAGACCAACAGTAAGAGACTTCATCGACTGGTGCCAGATCTTGGTCTGGAGACTGAACCCTCTTCCAACTTTCCCTAACATGGCACGTCGAAGTAGGTGATGGATAAACATGCGCCGTACATGTCCAAGCCATCTCAGTGGACTCGCCTGACCCTAACACTGCTGACCCGGTGATTCCTCCAAACGCGGGCTATGTTACGAAGACATCTATTATAAAAACCTTGCAACTGCTTTATACTTCTAACGGCCATGTCTTACATTCTTAGTACAGGACAGAACGGATTTTTATGGGATGTATGTCTTGTTTTTCGTTTTGTACTAGTTTTTTGTTAAAATATTAATAATGGCTAACAGATGGATACCAATAGGTGATTCAAAGGAATAGAGTAGAATATACATGTAGTTTCAGTTTATCCGTTGAAAGTTTAAGTGATTCATTTGTCTGTTATCATCTATCAGTAGGTTTTTTGGATTATGACTATTACTGCTTTCTTGCATCTCATAGCATTTCGTTTACTTTGGACATTTCAGGATTGTCTTGCGCCTCTAACAATGCAAGGAATACCATCCACTCCGGAATCTTTGTGTATAGTTGAAATGGGGACAAGTGAACCATCTCAGTCCACAGATGAGGATGACTCAAATGCAATACCGTCTGGTGGTATTCTTTATTTGAACATCGGTTTGATTAATGGTGTGTTGTTGCGTGTTATTCTTGACCCAGTTACTGGTGAGCTTTCCGACACACGCACTCGATACTTGGGTACTCGTCCTGTGAAGTTGTTTCGTATAACAATGCAAGGTGGGGAAGCGGTTTTATCAGTTTCCAGTCGATCATGGCTTAGCTATGCTTATCAGAATCGTTTTCATCTAATCCCCCTATCATATGAAGCATTGGAGTATGCATCTGGTTTCTCCTCTGAACAGTGTCCTGAGGGTATTGTAGCAATTTGTAATAATTCTTTACGGTAAGCGAGTGTTTTTATTTTTATTTTTCGACCATCAGAAAAAAAAATGAGTGTGCGTCTTTTTCAACTTCTGATATTCCACTGTAAATTCTAGGTGACATCAAATTTTTTAAAAGTTATCATCCTTTTAATCATAGTGAATTAAGTTTGTTACATAAACCTTGGTTTTAGATGGACTTATAGTTAGGTTTGCTACACTATACATCATGCCAACTGAAGTAAATTCATGCGCTACTTAATGATTCGCACCTATTGTTTGAGAGGCTAGTGAGATAATAACTACGAATTACTCAACCTTTGATAAACAGAGCAGAGTTTAAACACGTGCGTGATTCACTGTTCAGAGAACTCGAAGGCAGTCAACTGTATCAACTGCTGAAATTAACCAAATAGATTTCATTATTTCGGCTGAAAAGATAGTTTTTTCTTCATAAATAGCTAAACCTAGTTGACCATTTCAGTAGTTGTTAGAATGGCGTTTAGAGTCACTCATGTTCGAAAGTACCTAATGATAGGCCAATGTGCTATAGCTCCGTAAATAAAGTTTATCTGTTTCATATTACGTAGATTAGATGTATAGGACTGACAAGCGTGTTTAAGTGCATATAAGTTGGTATAACATAGTATTAGTTAGTACTTTGCCAATTTTGACTGGCCTGTTTGTGGTGGACATTGTTGGTTGGTTGGTAGGTATAGAAGTGGTCAGTCAGTCCCATCACCTGTGACGATGTCAAGCTGACCATGTAATTGTGTGGTTGGATATTTTAATTATTAAAGGGAATGATTATGAAATTCTCTCATCTAGTTGTCATCTCATCTCCACAATTGTTTAGTGTTCAAGCACCTAACCTGATACCCCGTATACTTATCAGTTCTTTTTTGTGCAAGACTATATGTTTAGATTTTCGACCATTTTGTTCCTAAACGTTTGATGGCTTAACTTAGTGTATTACTACTTAGAATTAACCAAGTTCATCCTTCTCTCTCAGTAATTAGTTTACTAAACAGTTAAGGGGGAACTGGCGACTTTTCACAATACACTAATTGAAAATGGCCATTCTGATAGATTCATAAAGAAACATGACTACAAAAATGACAAGAAAAAATGTCCAACGGTTAACAGAAAACCGCTATGCATTCGGGTACAATTTAGAGATGACGTTCAGCAAGATACTAATTCCCAAACAACGCAGGTCAATTCAGAGGACTTTTAATACTCGTAAATTACAAACTTCGTTTTCCCCATACCCACTGGTGACACCTAGACTGTAAGATAAATCTCCTAGACTAGCCACTTCGTGTTGTATTTATCAGTTCGACTGCTCTTGTGCAGCCAGTTACGTCGGTCGCTGCTCTAGGAATTTAATTTACCGTGCTCGCGAACATTTTTGATCGTGATTAAGTAAAGGTGTTCTAAAGACCATTACCAGCTCTATATTAGCACCCTTGCTTGAAACGAATCATAAAGTGGATATAAATGAGTCGTTTTTCGTTCTGTACCGGGTCCCCATCAACTTGCCAAAAGGTACCTGTCTCAGGATCCTTAAAACTACAAAAGCAGTAGTAATCAGGATCAAACAACCTCAGTTGTGTGTTCAAAAGAAGCATGTGTTGTTACTACATTTACCATGGCGCTACTCTTGACGTACATACTCGTTCACATTCTACCCTAGGTAATCTTATTTCTTAGTTCCATACTGTAGATACCCCATCATGCCTATAATCTGAAATAATTTCAGGAAATTCTCCTAACCTATTTTGTCGCCTAATATAAGTGACATTCTGTCAAGCTATTATTCCTCAAATTGTCTTTCTTAGTTTGTTTCATCCAGCTTTCATGAACACCTTTGTGTTGTTTTATTAAACTGTCACCTTACAGCATTACGTACCAAGTGTAATTGTTATAACAATCAGCCTTTTTGCTGAATTGAATCCCAGTAACAATTGATTCTATGACATTAACGTTCACACAAAACTCATTTGACTTCCTCAAGTTTATAATGTTATTCACAAACTGATCAGCAAAATCTTAAAGCATAATTCCTCAATATGGACATAACTGTAGGAACTGAAGAAGATATCGAAAAGAATCTTATTTTGAATTTGCAGTGGGAAATTTTAATCATCCATAAGGTGTTGTTAAATTTTATTCAGTCTAATGTGTCTGTACAAAAATGATACTTTATTCAATTTGTTGACAGTTTTGTTGCTTTTTGTTTTGAAAATTGACACCATTCTTTGTGCACACAGGATTATGGCTTTGGAGAAACTTGGCGCTGTATTTAATCAAATCAGCTACCCACTTCAGTATACACCACGTAAATTTGTCTTCCATCCAGACTCAAATGTTGCTTACATTATCGAAACAGATCATAATGCTTATGCAGACGATGTCAAAACTACACATAAACGTCAAATGGCTGAGGTAATTTCGTTTTAAAGTATGGAGGGTTTATAAAAAAAATACATCTTACATATAGTGTGTAATTTATTATGCAGAAATCTGAATATGTTTGGCCTACGTTTTGCACCTATCAGATGTAGGGTGATACTCAGGACTAGTTTGAAATTTATCCCAGTTTAATGGTAAGGAGTGAATTGGTGGAATGCATCAGATACTATATTTACTTAGGGAGTTGCGTAATTTGGAATCAGCTTGTTTCTGACGAAATCTCAGCTCAGACAGAAAAGACTCGTTTGGTATTTGATAACTTGCGCCATCCGTGGTATCAACTGGCGGGATATCTAACTATCTCTTAAGGGATGAGTATGCTGCACTGCAGTCCTTCTATCTTGTTATACAGCTGGGACCTGGCCGTTGAACGTAGAAGACATGAAGCGAACACAGACGTCTTCGTAGTATTGCTCGCGTTTGGTGGGATCACCATGTGAGGAATGTTGAGGCCATTCTGACGAAGGTACTCGGCAAGAAAAGCAATTCAGTCAATGAAATTGCCAACGTTTAGTGACTGAGACGGCTTGGAAACGTACCACGCATGCTTATCCACTGCCTACGTCGAAGTACAATGCTGGGCAAAGTTGGATTGTGTTGGGATGGGGTTCGAGTTGATTAGACTAAGACATGACACTAATCGATGAAGTCAATGACTTTTGGTCTGAGCTATGATGAGAGTTGTATTCCACCTGGCTGTGGTCATTGTAACGACAGGAACAGCCGAAAGTCGGTCACACTGATGCAGATGTATTTACTCTTTGATGTTTTTTAGAGCTTGAAAGTTTTTGACTAGCCTTAATTTTTAGATTCCTTTACCCACACACCTTCGTTTACTTTGACATGAGTCCTTATCTGTCCACTTTTTATGGTACTGTGAAATGTGGCAACTTGAACCGATGCATCACTTGTCTGCAAGATTTTTCGTTGATTTTTTCTGTCTTTTTGTCAGATGTCAATATCTTTTTATAGTAACCGCACTTTTCAACAGAATAGCAGGAAAAAAATAGTGTATTCGAAAGGTGCTAGGTGCTTAGCAATTTATGTTCTAAACCGTGTTATTAACTTTACAGTCCCACGTCCACTTACCCATTTCGTTTTGTGTTTTGTGTAGCAAGATGAATAACAGATATTGCCAATAATTATTAAAGCTTTTTAACCATAAAAGTGATGTTTTCTAGCCTTTTTTATTTCAAAAATTTTATTTTAAAGAAAATGATAGCCTCTGCACATGGTGGTTCTTCTGAAGATATGACCGTTGCCAAGGAGTCGGCTGCAGCGTTTCTTTCAGAAAATCTTTCCGAGGCGATTTTTGGTGCTCCAAAAGCTGGACCAGGCATGTGGGCAAGTTTGTTACGATGCTTAAAACCACTTGACGGTAGCACTTGTCAGACAATTCGATTTCCACAAAATGAAGCTGCTCACGCTCTAACATTCGTCAAATTTAATAATCAGTAAGCTTCATGACTGCGTTTTTTTCCACAATAAACTGATATTTATTGAACAGGGTGTGAGCAATCGAGAAGTACCCCACCCACCCTCACGCTTCTAGCAGTTACACAAAACCAGTGTTTGTCTAACCTAGCAACTGTGATTTCCCTTTGGTACGTATGAGCACACATATACATTTGTTTTAGGGCTTCATCTTTTACAATGATGTATTGGGCCAAGATTTCTTTTCAAAAAGTTATTCCAAATAGCTCTTGCGTTCATGAATGTTCCTTGTGTGATGTAGATTATAGAACAGATTTGTGTGATTATGCATTTCGACTTCTTTATAAAGTTACATGATGCCGCGTTTAGTTACATTTTATTCCCAGCTTTTGCTCAGCTCCCATTTCGAGACCGGACATTCGTTTGGTTAAACGTTATCGTTTCAATAACTTGGGGATTCGATCCCCTCACCGGGCAGGAAATATCTCTTCTTCGCAAGTCAACCAAGTGACAACGAAAATTCCCGCCAGAGCATTCTAATTAACAATCCCGCAAATTTCATCAGTGAATTTTTCTCTTCCAACCGTCACACTTCGACGTATCTGCGTTAGCCAGGTGTCGCCTCGTTCACTGTACACATCTCCCCGTGAGGAGACGTCTGTGGGATACGTCTCATTGATGATCCACAATCTCGCAGATAGTGATGTAGTACACCTCCTTGGAAGCTACCAATCACCGCTATTTATGGGCATTTCAGACGGAGGCACGCTCCCAAGCGACGCCTGGCACGTAACCATAGAGTAACATTTGGCTACATAAAGAGAGTCACAGTCACTTCAGTTGCATTGATGTGTGTGCCATATCTGATGTGGATTTATACAATAGATTTGTGTGATTAGACATTGTAGCTTCTTTATATAGGTACATGGTGCCATATTTACCATTTAGCTGGTAGTGCTAAAAGTGTAAAACAGAACCTACGTTCATTGCTCTATACTTATGTTACTAATTATCTCTCCATTCATGTGTACTCACAGATCGCATAAAATTTAAGATAACATGTTGAATGGTTATCACTTCACTTTGAGGGATGGAAAGGTCCCTGACTGTTGGTCTCAGTCGTGTGTGTTGGGAGATGTAGATGGTCCACAGGACAAACGGAATCAGTGGTTGAGGACTCTTGCCTGAAATGGCGTTAATGTATTTGCTCTCTGACATCTTCTAAAGCTTGAATATTTGCACTAATTACTATCTTCAGATTGTTTATTCTCCCACACAAATTTGTTTACTTTGATATCACTCTTATTGTATCCACCTTTTCTTTGTATAGTACTATGAAGCATGGCAAATTAAACCGATACACTTGTGTGCAAGGTTCTGCGTTGATTTTGTCAGTCAGTCAGCCAGCCAATGATATCTTTGTAGTGTTAAATATTATTGGGGGTAGGTAGGTACTCTAGTAGCCGATAATTATATCTTAAAGTACAAGTACCTCTGGTATGTAGTAAATTACTTAAAGTTCAACTATCACAGGAAATCGTTTCGTGTCTAATTTCACTTCCCACTTCGTTCCCACTGAATACTTTAAATGTGCTTTTCAGGTGTCTTGATGGGCTGAAAGATTCTAAGTTAAAGCAAGTTATGAGACTTCTGATCTACCCAATATCCATAGTCATTCTTTTGCATGTATGAACGGAGACATTTACAAATCGTGGATTTGCATGCCAGCCCGTCTTGTTGATTATCGTGAGATTGTAGCCTAGCCACTTTGTAAGACCACCGGACCGGTAACCTGAATGTTAATAGCTGAAACAGTATTTGCCACGCAGGTTTTCATCTTTGTGATGATTTTATCACCCAGTATGAATAACTCCAGTTTGCCAAATCATAACAATTTAATTTGGTTGCCTTCAAAGTTCAATTTCGATTTGAATATGCGCCTTTTGGGTTGTTTATTTTTGACTTATTAGAACGATGTAATGAAAATATTTTTTGAATGTCTGTCTTTCTTCATACACTATTATTAGCCCAGCTGAACAATTCCTTGTTGTAGCGCTTGTCAAAGACCTTATCCTCAACCCGCGTTCATGTTCGGGGGGATGCCTGAGAACCTATCGTATATGGAATAACGGTGAACGCCTGGAATTTCTTCATGAAACGTCTGTAGATGACTTTCCAGCCGCGTTATGTGCTTTCCAAGGTCGACTGCTTGTGGGTGTTGGCAACCGTCTACGCATTTATGATCTAGGAAAGAAAAAATTGTTGAAAAAGTGTGAAAATAAGGTATGTTGATGAAGTAAAAACATATGACATATGAAATGCTCGTGATATTCAGAAATTAAGCGTTAATCATATTTAAGGCGATACCGGTAATACGACCTAGCAGTTTATAAGCGACACCAACCTAACGCGCAAAAGGATCTACTCTAGTCACTAATCCGAACGTCAACCACCACCACCACTACAACAATACCACCGACAGGTGAGAAAAAGAAGAGAAGAGAGACCATTGACAAGGCTCTTTTATTTTTTAATGACAGCTGAAAGAGTTATATATGTATATATATTCTAAACGACCTTGAAAAGTACTTATTCCACTGATAAGTTAACAACCAATAAGAGTTCAGCCTCCATAAGTAGTGGGAAAAACAAAAGCTAGCAACGGTGCCAAAAAAGCGTGAAAACAGCACCAACAAAGTTATTTTGAGGTTATAGACAAATATCCAGGCAAAATTAAGGGTATATAACAATACTGTCAACATATCCGTGATTTAAAGCGTCATGTTGAATGTTTCTTGTTTTTTATGACTTCCCACCTGTGGTTCAAGTAATTATGAGTTTCGTACTGCGATTAACAATAGAGCGAAATGGCATCCCCTTTAGCGGTTACATTTAGACAACTTTTTGGTGTACCATATTTTTGACAACGTATATCCACTTGTTATTGTTTTTTTTTTACATCTGAAGAATATTCATTTTTATTTCTTGATTTTACTTTATTTTTGGTACACTGTGAAGTACTCAGTTCGTAAGTTCAGTGAGTAGTGAATAAAAATATGATCATGAAACGAAAATAAATAATCCATCAGGTTCAAATGTACGGTGATGTTCCATGACTGGTCTGCTGCAAGTACTCCCATTTAATGATAGGAAGTGAAGTGTTGAAATATGTTGACCAATTCGCTCACTTGGGGAGTTGCATCAGTCTGAACGGACTGGTTGCTGACGTTATCTCAGCTTGAATACAGAAGGTCCGTTTGAACCATTTGCCAACCTGCATCCTTTTGTGGCGCCGACTGGTGAGATATCCGACTATCTATCAAGCGACGAGTATGTTGCACTGCAGTCCTTTCTGTCCTATTGTACGGCTGTGAAACATGGCCATTAAAAGTAGAAAACATGAAGTTATTACAGTGTTTTGATCACAGATATCTTCATAGCATAGCTCGCGTTTGGTGGAATCACAATGTATGGAATGTTGAGGCCAGTCAGGCGAAGGGTACTAGGCAAGTCGGCTGAGGTTGTGAACTTGGTCGACTGAGATGGCTTGGACATGTACGGCGCATGCTTATCCATCACCTACTTCGACGTGCCATGTTAGGGAAAGTCGGAAGAGGGTTCAGTCTCCAGACCAAGATCTGGCACCAGTCGATGAAGTCTCTTACTGTTGGTCTGAGTCGTATGCGTAGATGTAGACTGTCTGGTTAGAGTGCCTAAGACAACAGGAATCGTTGGTTGAGGACAGTTGATGACATGGCTGAAAATTCGTCACAATGGTGCAGATGTATTCACTCCTTGATATCTTGTAAAGCTTGAATATTCGCACTAACCGTTATCTTCAGATTAATTTTTCTCTCGTGCTACTTTATCTACTTTGATATCATCATCATCATTAACAACATAGGACCAGGCATTACTGCGTAACATTTCGAGTTGCTACAGCTAATATCAATACCTCAAGTAAAAGGCAGTGAAGTGGAAGATGAAGAAAAGAAAACTCAGTCAAAAAATATATATAATGTACTCAAAGAGAGAAAGGAAGAATGACAAAATGGTGAGATTCGGTATAGCGTCGTTAAGATGAGGATAATGTGTGTGTACATCTGCACCACTGACATCGGTTCTCAGATATATCACCTAGAGTCTCCAACTACCGGTTCCTCTTGTCCCGCCGACTCCAACCACCTAGTCTGAATCGCCCACATGGATAAAACCAACAGTCAAAGACTTCATACATTGGTGCCATATTTTAGTCTGGCCACCTTCGGCCTTTTTCCAGCCTGGACCTACCTCAACCAACATTGTGTGATGAGGCAATCAGTGACTAGGAACACGTAACACATGTCCCAATCATCTCAGTCGATGAAGGTTCACAACCGTGTCAACTAACTTACCTCTTCTCTCTAAAACTATACACCTGACTTCTGCATTACTCACGTCGTGACAACACAAAACACGGCTTATACTACAAGGGCAACGGTGGTCAAACACCTCAAGCCTTCTCATGTCTTCCACCTTCAATGGCCATGTTTCACAGCCATATAGTAGAACGGAGCGGACCGCTGTGCAGTGCAGTACACGCGACCCTTAATAGACAAACGGATATCACGGCGACGCCATAGGTGGTGTAAGTTGGCGAAAGCCAATCGAACCTGTTGTGTCCCTGCAGAGATTTCATCACCACTGAGCCAGCCACCAGGGCTAATCCTACTTCCCATGTAAGTGAAGTGGTCAACACACTCAACCACTACACTCTCTACTGTTAGCCGTGGCACCGTTGAAGACCAACCTTGGAGCAACAATTTGCATTTCGATGGTGACAAACGCATTCCAAACATTCTCAAATTCCCACTCAAAGTGTTCGGAAGACTCTGCATCTTGTCAGCGTCTTCACCTAACAGCACTATGTCATCTGCATATTCTAGGTCTAACAACAACTCTCCACCGATTAGGTCAACATCTGTGTAGTCAGGTGACGAGAGTGAGACCTCCATAAGAATATCTATGATAAAATTGAATAAGAATGGAGACAATGGGCACCCTTGATGGACACCACTCGACGACCACAGCTCCCCGTACATCTCACTATAGATAGACTCTAACACCCCCACAAGTGTTCGAGTGGAGAGCCTTCAATAAGGTGATGTACTTGCTCGACACGCCTTTCAGTGAGAGACATTGCCATAAGACTTCTCGATCAAAGGAGTCGAATGCCACCTTCAGGTCGACAAATACAGATAGTGTCGGGCGTTGGTAAGCGCGTCTATGTTCCAAAACCTGGCGTAGTATGAATATTTAGTTGATACACCCGCGACCAGGTCTAAAGCTTGCCTGCCTGGTTTTCTCGGGTTTGCTGTTTCCAAGCTCCATTCAGGTGTCGAAGAATTATGGAGTTTAGAAGATTAGACACTATGTTCGTCAGGTTGATTCCTCTGTGGTTATCACAAGAGGACTTCTCGCCTTTCTCGAAGACTGGAATAGTGAGTGATTTAGACCAGTCAGAGGGGATTGCATTTGATTCCCATGTACTGGTTAACCCTTCCGTTAACCTGACCAAGAGTACCTTACCACCATCCTTGTATACCTGAGGAGTTATTCGTCTAGTCTTGCTGCCCTTCCTTTTTTTAGTTTGTCTACCGCTCTTTCGAGTTCTGCTATTGTTGGAGGCCTATTTCACTGTTGCATTCAGGATCCGACTGGATAGCTGAGAAGGCAATGGTGGATGCAGGTCAGTTAAGCTGTTCGTCGAGGTGTTCCGCTCATCGTTCCAGTTGTCTTCCCTGCGAGTGAATCGCAGATGCGTCCTTCTCCGTTGTAACCTCACTAACTGTTGTTGACCTTTCCCCCAAGTCTGCTAATAAGTCTAAATAACTGTCTACTGTAACCAATCGCTGCTGCCTTTCCATCTCTTTAGCCTTCGCTGCCTACCACTATTCGCGATCGTTGCGTAGACTTTTCCTGAATCTACTTTTAAGTTGTGCTCGCTCTTCATTGTACTCAGAGCCTTCAGGGATGCGTTTACCTGCATCCATTAGTTCAGAGGAAGCTACTGATATCTGCTGGCTCTTTTTAGCCACTATTGTGAAGTCGGCTACTCTCTTCAGTGCTGGTTTTACAACAGACTGGAGATGGCACCAAGCTTCTTCTGGATGAGTAAGAGTCTTTTATTCCAATAACTGCCTAGCCAACTTCTCACTGAACACGGCTTTGCTGTTTCCGTTGTCCAGCAGCACTTGTAGTGGTTTTGTTGCTAAATTTTTCTTACGTCCGTTGAGACGCAGACATATACGGGCTCGGACCAACGCGTTATTGCTGTCCAAACACGTACTCCAGAAGGAGCGGCAGTCTTCCACCGATTCTCCCCAGCGACGACTAATAGCAATGTGGTCTATCTGTCCATCGCCGAGTAGAGCTCGGTGGACGCCACGTTAGACAGTGTCTTTCTTCATGCCTGAAATTGGTGCTGGCTAAAAATAGGCGGTTATCAGATCATAGTTATAATAGACGATCACCGCTTTCTGTTCGTTCAGCCGGGATTCCGAAAGTGCCACCTAAGTGCCTTTCTACCTCACTTAGTTATCCACCTGTGCGTTGAGGTCACCTGCAACAACCACCACATCCGAACGTTTGGCTTTCAAGAGGAGGCTAGACAGTTTATGGTAGAACTCGTCCTTGACTTTATCCGAGCTGCAGTCAGTGGATGTGTAAGCAGAGATTACAAAGAGACAACGACGAGTCCCACTCTTCCTTTTAGTTCTCACTTTGCCATTCAGTAGAATATTGCAAAGGCGACTATCAACTGGGATCCAGTTTAGTAGTGAGTTTTCTGCCCTAGTGCTTAATGCTATGCCTAAACCTGCAAGACCCCGAGAGCTAGCCATCGAATGTTCAGAAACTCGAAGGGTGAATTTTGCGGATTCATCAGATTGACCGGTAGAGGTCAGGTGAATAACCGCACTTGGGTCATGTATGTGTCTCACAAACACAACACACATCCATGGCCTGAGTTTCTAGAGTCTTTGCTAACGAAGCCTGTTGACCAATTTGACGGAGGGTGCGGATATTGAAGGCTCCAATATGTAATTTTGATCGTGGTTTAAGGAGGCCAGGGATGCTGCTTTGTGGACTCAGATGTAGCTAGGAGAAATTGAAGATGATGTAGTATTGTTAATTGAGAGACGTGAAGGAAGATCAGGAGGTAATGATGAGGGAGGTGGATAGCAGTCTGAGGAAACTTGAATGCCGACCAACTTTTGAGGGTGGTTAACACTTCCCAGCTGCCCATACCGTGGAAGGCTATTTCTTCTTAAGGTACCTGAAAGAAATTTGTGTGACCGGAGAGCCCAATGGACATCTGCTTGAGGCCAGTCACACGTAGCCTTTTGAGTATGATTATTTTGAAGTTTTATATTTTTGGGGCCGGATGATCGAAAAGAAACGACAAATGAACCAACACTCCTGCCCGGTAGACTGTGGGGCATGGTGGAGTGTTATTTTTGGGACCGGCCTTTTCTAACCCCCCCTTCTCCTCCCCTCCACTGAGAAGGCAGTATCAGCATGGCACTGCTGGTCATCCAAGGGAAACACCTTATTGCTGTCACAACCCATCCAGCTAGCAGCAGTACGACTTCGTTCTCAGACCCCCATCATAGTGTAGCAATTTACGCCACGACGGTAACTGTTTTTTGTCTTACCACTATCCAACAGACCTTTCTGGTATGGTAGGACCTCGAGGGAACAAGAGTTCCACCGGCAAAGCTCGTTAGGTCATTGTGATATACAAGCCCGACCACCACGTCAAGGTAGCAGTTATCGGTCGGGTATGTTACTGTGATGTATGACAACTTGAACCGGACCACGTGCTTGTGTGTGAGGTTCTACGTTTATTTTTTCAGTCAATTGGTTAGTCATCGGTAAATCGTCTCAATTTAAGTGGTCTAGCTTCCACTTAAAATATATTGACTTGAACACTCACTTCGCATGCAAACTCTAATTGTGACATCGCATTGCCTTGTTTTGATTTTTCTGTGTTCTTTGTATAGCGGTACTTATGTTAACTGATTAGCATCTTCTTTTTAACTTCTGAATAATCAAAACTATTCGGTTTTCATAAACCACAACTGGATTCAACTGCATATGGCTTTTAATTTTAGCACATTCCTACATTAATTAATGGTATATACTCAATTGGTAGTCGAATAATAGTGACAGATGTTCAAGAAAGTGTTCATTGGGTACGTTATCGACCTCGTTCAGATAGCCAGCTGGTTATATTTGCCGATGATACTAATCCCCGTTGGATTACGCATTTGGCAGTGTTGGATGCGTCAACCGTAGCTATTTCCGACAAATTTGGGAATGTTGTTGTTCTCCGTTTACCACCTAATGTGATCGATGATGTTGAAGACGATCCTAGTGGTAATCGTGCACTTTGGGATAGAGGCTTCCTCGGTGGAGCTAGCCAAAAATGTGATGTATGTTCAAGTTGAGTTGAAATTAATTTCTAGGTTTTATGCCATTTCTATGTTGGTGAGGTTGTAACCACTTTACAGAAGGCTACTTTGATTCCTGGTGGTTCTGAAGGTATCGTTTATTCAACACTATCCGGGAGTATTGGGATGTTGGTTCCATTCGCCTCTCGTGATGCATACGACTTCTTCCAACATTTAGAACTTCATATGAGAGCTGAAGGATTGTCGCTGGTTGGTCGGGAACACGTTCACTATCG
>OX104132.1:0-55782 GCA_944470555.2 Heterobilharzia americana
GATATTTATGCAGTTGTAGCTGTAGTTGTATGTGTATGTGTGTGTGAGGTGAGTTGAGATGTTGTATGAAGTAATATGTGGTGTGGATATTTATCAGGGTTATATTGCGTACAGAGTGATTGTATATTGTGAAGTGTTTTTGTTGTGAGTTTGTTTTGGTTAGGTGGTTAGTATTTGAGAAAGCTGTTGGTGGCCAGTGGAGAGGTGTGGTGTGGTGTGTGGAGTGGAGTGTAGCTTAATTGGAGGCGATGCGAGGCAAAGCATGTGAGGTGTTCTCATGTCATGTGAGGTGAGCACAGCGACTGGCAAGGGAGTTGGCTATCTCGGTAGTTTTGGTTTCGGTTGTGTGGTGATGCGTGTTTCGAAGTAGTAAGTGTTCCTCGTGTTTGGAGTTGAGTTAGTGTCAGTGTGGTTAGTTTGTTTTATGAAGAATGGTGTGGATGTATATTGATGAATGTTTTTGGTTAATCGAGGATACTATGAAGACAGTTGTTGATTGTCAGTGTTGATGTTGGTGTGTGTGTGTGTGTGTGTGTGTATGAGTGGGGTTGAACGGGGTGAAGGCGAGCCGAGTGGAAGCGAAATGCAGCGTGTAGTGTCGATGGTTGACCGAAATCGTTGGTCGTTGGCCATAGGTGTGTATTGTATTGTATTGTGATGGGGTTGGGTATTGTGGTGTGGTGTGGTGTGTGTGTTGTGTTGTGGTGTTGTGTGGGGCACCTGTTTGACATGTGGATGTGATGTTAAAGTTGTGTTTGAGCATGAATGAATAAGGTGATTTGTGATATAGCTTATTTTCACGTCTGTGCAGGTAAGTGGAATGAAGAATGAAATGAAATGAGATGAATGGAGATTCGATGTGATGTGATGTGATGCAGTGCAGTGCAGTGCAATGAAGTGATACATGAGATGAGATGACATTCTGTGATGTTATGTTATGTGATGTGGTATGGTGTGGTTAGTGCCGGAATGTTATGTTATGTTGTGTTGTGTTGTGTTATGTCAAGTTATGGTATGGTATGTTGTTGTGGATGTTTGATGGTGGTGTGAGTTGTTGTTGTGATGTTTGATTTATAGAATTTTTTCCTATGGATATTATATTGTGTATGCGGAGAATGATTGATTTGCTGTGTGAATGTGGTTTCAGTTTATGTAAGAGGATGATGTTTATGTGTGTGTGTGTGTGTGTGTCAGGTGAAAAGGTGAGTGAGTGAGTGAGTGACGACGGATGGCTGGCTGGCTGGCTGGCTGAGGAGAGAGAGGGAGAGAGTGAAGATGCAGCCGAGTAGCCAGTCAGTCAGTCAGTCAGTCAGTGAGACAGTTAGTCAGCTAGCCAGCCAGGCAGGCAGCCAGCCAACCCACCCTGTTGCTTACTTCGAATTGGACTATAGGCTAGTGTTTGAAGGAGAAAAGACTGAAGGGTGTTTTTTACAATGAAGCAAGTGTATTTGTTAGAGACAGACAGAGACAGAGACAGATATTTGAAACTAGAGATGGTGTGTCTTCACATTGACATGATGATGATGATAAGAGTGATATATTTTGTAATTAAAATAATAATGTGATGTAATTATTGTTGTTGTTTTGGACAGTTGTTGCAACAGCCTCCGGGGCATCTGCCTCCTTGACATCGACGACATCCACAGCATTTAGGGCACTGAGGGCTTGCAGCAGGACAGCAACCACCACGTGAGGCTTGTGCTGGTGCTGGGCTGGTGCTGGCATTGGGTCTGGGACAGGACCGGCAATAGCTGAAAGGTGAAGAATACAAGACAATGCAAGGGAAGACTAGACGAGATGAGACAGGAGAGTATGCATGAGACAGCGATCATGTGATGAAAGAGAGGGACAAGTGCGTGCCTGCAGTATCCAGTAGATGGTATGTGGCTGGTTGGTAAACAGGCAGGGTAACACTTGACAAAGTAAAGACATGTATGTATTTGAATATGATTTGTGTGTTCGCCTATTACTTGTGTGTGTGTGTGTGTGTGGACGTGGGATTGAGTGTGAAGGAGTGAGGGTACTCACCTCCGAACTGGCATTGCAAGGACACAAGGAGTAGAAGTGAAAGGATCTGAAATGAGAATGCCGGTCAGTCGGCATATGGTGTTGGATGAGAGTAGTGTAATAACTTACAGTGAAGATTTGCATGATTTTGTTTTATTGTCAACTCGTGTGTCAGTGATCACATATAGGAGGAGCAGATTGTGTTGTTATTTATAGTGGAATTTTGTGAGTTTTAGTAGGACACGTGGTCACACCCACCGACATGACACCACAGCCGTAGTGCGTGAAGTGAGTTGAGGTGAGGTGAGTTGATTTGAGATAGTTGAATGGAAGCATTGAATGAATGAGTCGATGTATGAATCAATGAATGTGGGTTACATGGATTAAGATAGATTTCCTACATTTGGTTCCTGCATGCATGTATGCTGGGTTACAGGTGTTGAACTGAGGTGTGTGTGTGTGTGTGTGTGGGGGGAGGGAGAGCGTAGGGTGAGAGGGTGAGGTGGGGTTGGTAGTGATGAGGAAGTTGACTTGTTTCAGTGTCTTTATGTGTGTGACGTTGAGGAAGGATGTGTGTGTGTGTGTGTGTGTGGATAGATGATAATTGATTGTGGTGAATGAATGATTGGCATGGTTGTTGGTGTGTATGAGAAGAGGGTTGGTGTTTGTTGTGAGTGTAAGTGTAAGTGATTGTTTGTGTAGGGTGTAGTTGGAGGTGCTGTTAGTGGTCGTGTTGGTGGTGGCGGTGTAGTTGTAGCTGTATTCGGTGAGTGTTGATGAATGGTTTTGAAGAAGGAATGAGGTTGGGGGTGGTGGGTTGGGGATGGGGAGGGGCTTGTTGATAGTTTTGCTAGACTTTTGGTGTGTGGCAGTTGGTCGGTGGGTGGGTGGGTGGATGTGTGCATCAGTCAGTCAGTTAGTTAGTTAGTTAGTTAGTTATTTGGTGAATGATGGATTGGTTGATTCGTCAATGTGGATGATGTGATTTGTGATGATGAAGTCAGGATTGGAGTGTATAGAGGTTTATTGGAAGTGGTTGAGAATTCTTGAAGGGAATGCATGAGATGAGGACGTGTGGCGAGGTGAGGAGAGGTGAGGTGTGTTGATGTGATGTGATATTGTGTGATATGAGAGTAGATGTAGTGGTGGAAGTAGAGTTATTTTTGGTGTTGTGAAGCTGAGTGTCTGGTGGAATACTGATGTGTAGGTGTAGTTGTGGTTGTTGATATTTAGGTATTGAATTGAGGATGTGGATTTGCCTGTTTGTGAATGAGTATTTGGAGTTGTGTGATGATGTGATTGGATGAATAATTTGTCGAGGATTGGTGGTGATGAGTGTGTGAGAGCGATGAAGTGAGTTGGCTAGAGATTGTGATTGGGATAATGATTGACCATGGAATGTAGTGAATGAATTGAATTGAAGTGAAGTGAAGTGGATTGCAGTGGATGGCGGTGTAATGTGGTTTAGTGTATTTTATGAATTGTATTGTGTTGTATTGTATTGTATTGTATTCTAGTGTAGTGTAGTGTAGTGTAGTGCAGTGGAGTGTAATTTGTCTGAATATTTGATGTGTTTGTGTGGTGATGGGTTGGAGTGGAGGGGCTATCATGAATGGGGTGAGGATGATGAGGTGGGTATTGATGAATAGATTGTTGAGATTGGGAATAATGAGGGCGTCGGTTGAAGCGATTGATTAAAGTGGAGGCAATGGAGAGGGTATGTGGTGTGATGTGACTTGAATTGCGTAAATCTGATAAGTAGGGAGGAGTGTGGCGAATAGGAGAGGAGATTTATAAATTGGTTATGATGTGGGATATGAGTAGTGTTTGTGTTAGTGGTAGTGTTATGTCTGAGTATGAGTGGAATGAGTTGATAAGAGATGTATGTTGGTGAGTGTGTGTGTGTGTGATTGAGTGACTGAGTAATGTGAGAGGTGTGTATGAGAGTGGTGTAGTGTGTATAGATGAGGTTGAAGGAAGGAGTGAGTTTGTGAGAGAATGAGATGATATGTGTATGTGATGTGAAAGATGTGTTTGGTGGTCAGATGTTTCCTCCTATTTGTAATGTTGATATTTATGCAGTTGTAGCTGTATGTGTGTGTGTGAGGTGAGATGAGATGAGATGTTGTATGAAGTAATATGTGGTGTGGATATTTATCAGGGTTATATTGCGTACAGAGTGATTGTATATTGTGAAGTGTTTTTGTTGTGAGTTTGTTTTGGTTAGGTGGTTAGTAATTGAGAAAGCTGTTGGTGGCCAGTGGAGAGGTGTGGTGTGGTGTGTGGAGTGGAGTGGAGTGGAGTGTAGCTTAATTGGAGGCGATGTGAGGCAAAGCATGTGAGGTGTTCTCATGTCATGTGAGGTGAGCACAGCGACTGGCAAGGGAGTTGGCTATCTCGGTAGTTTTGGTTTCGGTTGTGTGGTGATGCGTGTTTCGAAGTAGTAAGTGTTCCTCGTCTTTGGAGTTGAGTTAGTGTCAGTGTGGTTAGTTTGTTTTATGAAGAATGGTGTGGATGTATATTGATGAATGTTTTTGGTTAATCGAGGATACTATGAAGACAGTTGTTGATTGTCAGTGTTGATGTTGGTGTGTGTGTGTGTGTGTATGAGTGGGGTTGAACGGGGTGAAGGCGAGCCGAGTGGAAGCGAAATGCAGCGTGTAGTGTCGATGGTTGACCGAAATCGTTGGTCGTTGGCCATCGGTGTGTATTGTATTGTATTGTGATGGGGTTGGGTGGTGTTGTGTGGTGTGTGGGGCACCTGTTTGACATGTGGATGTGATGTTGAAGTTGTGTTTGAGCATGAATGAATAAGGTGATTTGTGATATAGCTTATTTTCACGTCTGTGCAGGTAAGTGGAATGAAATGAAATGAGATGAATGGAGATTCGATGTGATGTGATGTGATGCCATGCACTGCAATGAAGTGATAGATGAGATGAGATGACATTCTGTGATGTTATGTTATGTGATGTGGTATGGTGTGGTTAGTGCCGGAATGTTATGTTATGTTGTGTTGTGTTATGTTAAGTTATGGTATGGTATGTTGTTGTGGATGTTTGATGGTGGTGTGAGTTGTTGTTGTGATGTTTGATTTGTAGAATTTTTTCCTATGGATATTATATTGTGTATGCGGATGATTGATTTGCTGTGTGAATGTGGTTTCAGTTTATGTAAGAGGATGATGTTTATGTGTGTGTGTGTGAGTGTGTGTGTGTCAGGTGAAAAGATGAGTGAGTGAGTGAGCGACGGATGGCTGGCTGGCTGGCTGAGGATAGAGAGGGAGAGAGTGAAGATGCAGCCGAGTAGCCAGTCAGTCAGTCAGTCAGTCAGTGAGACAGTTAGTCAGCTAGCCAGCCAGGCAGGCAGGCAGCCAGCCAACCCACCCTGTTGCTTACTTCGAATTGGACTATAGGCTAGTGTTTGAAGGAGAAAAGACTGAAGGGTGTTTTTTACAATGAAGCAAGTGTATTTGTTATAGACAGAGACAGAGACAGATATTTGAAACTAGAGATGGTGTGTCTTCACATTGACATGATGATGATGATGAGAAGAGTGATATATTTTGTAATTAAAATAATAATGTGATGTAATTATTGTTGTTGTTTTGGACAGTTGTTGCAACAGCCTCCGGGGCATCTGCCTCCTTGACATCGACGACATCCACAGCATTTAGGGCACTGAGGGCATGCAGCAGTTGATGAAAGCTTTTCAAGACGGAATCAAGGTGGGGGGTGTGAAGCGGCTTGTTGACAGTTTTGCTGGATTTTTGTTGTGTGGCAGTTGCTCGGTGGGTCAGTGGGTGGATGTGTGCATCAGTCAGTGAGTTAGTCAGTCTGTCAGTTAGTTAGTTGGTTCGTTAGTTAGTTAGTTAGTTAGTTAGTTAGTTAGTTAGTTAGTTAGTTAGTTAGTTAGTTAGTTAGTTAGTTAGTTAGTTAGTTAGTTAGTTAGTTAGTTAGTTAGTTAGTTAGTTAGTTAGTTAGTTAGTTAGTTAGTTAGTTAGTTAGTTATTTGGTGAATGATGCATTCATTGATTCGGCAATGTGGATGATGTGAGTTGTGATGATGAAGGCAGGATGGGAGTGTATAGAGGTTTATTGGAAGTGGTTGAGAATTCTTGAAGGGAATGCATGAGATGAGGACGTGTGGCGAGGCGAGGGGAGGTGAGTTGTGTAGTGTTAATGTGATGGTTGATGTGATATTGTGTGATATGAGAGTAGATGTAGAGGTAGATGTAGATGTAGAGGGGAGGTAGAGGTAGAAGTAGAGTTATTTTTGGTGTTGTGAAGCTGAGTGTCTGGTGGAATACTGATGTGTAGGTGTAGTTGTGGTTGTTGATATTTAGGTATTGAATTGAGGATGTGGATTTGCCTGTTTGTGAATGAGTATTTGGAGTTGTGTGATGATGTGATTGGATGAATAATTTGTCGAGGATTGGTGGTGGTGAGTGTGTGAGAGCGATGAAGTGAGTTGGCTAGAGATTGTGATTGGGATTATGATTGACAATGGAATGTAGTGAATTGAATTGAAGTGAAGTGAAGTGGATTGCAGTGGATGGCGGTGTAATGTGGTTTAGTGTATTTTATGAATTGTATTGTGTTGTATTGTATTGTATTCTAGTGTAGTGTAGTGTAGTGTAGTGCAGTGGAGTGTAATTTGTCTGAATATTTGATGTGTTTGTGTGGTGATGGGTTTGAGTGGAGGGGCTATCATGAATGGGGTGAGGATGATGAGGTGGGTATTGATGAATAGATTGTTGAGATTGGGAATAATGAGGGCGTCGGTTGAAGCGATTGATTAAAGTGGAGGCAATGGAGAGGGTATGTGGTGTGATGTGACTTGAATTGCGTAAATCTGATAAGTAGGGAGGAGTGTGGAGAATAGGAGAGGAGATTTATAAGTTGGTTATGATGTGGGATATGAGTAGTGTTTGTGTTAGTGGTAGTGTTATGTATGAGTATGAGTGGAATGAGTTGATAAGAGATGTATGTTGGTGAGTGTGTGTGTGTGTGTGTGTGTGTGTGTGTGTGTGTGTGATTGAGTGACTGAGTAATGTGAGAGGTGTGTATGAGAGTGGTGTAGTGTGTAGAGATGAGGTTGAAGGAAGGAGTGAGTTTGTGAGAGAATGAGATGATATGTGTATGTGATGTGAAAGATGTGTTTGGTGGTCAGATGTTTCCTCCTATTTGTAATGTTGATATTTATGTAGTTGTAGTTGTAGTTGTATGTGTGTGTGAGGTGAGATGAGATGAGATGTTGTATGAAGTAATATGTGGTGTGGATATTTATCAGGGTTATATTGCGTACAGAGTGATTGTATATTGTGAAGTGTTTTTGTTGTGAGTTTGTTTTGGTTAGGTGGTTAGTAATTGAGAAAGCTGTTGGTGGCCAGTGGAGAGGTGTGGTGTGGTGTGTGGAGTGGAGTGGAGTGGAGTGTAGCTTAATTGGAGGCGATGCGAGGCAAAGCATGTGAGGTGTTCTCATGTCATGTGAGGTGAGCACAGCGACTGGCAAGGGAGTTGGCTATCTCGGTAGTTTTGGTTTCGGTTGTGTGGTGATGCGTGTTTCGAAGTAGTAAGTGTTCCTCGTGTTTGGAGTTGAGTTAGTGTCAGTGTGGTTAGTTTGTTTTATGAAGAATGGTGTGGATGTATATTGATGAATGTTTTTGGTTAATCGAGGATACTATGAAGACAGTTGTTGATTGTCAGTGTTGATGTTGGTGTGTGTGTGTGTGTGTGTGTATGAGTGGGGTTGAACGGGGTGAAGGCGAGCCGAGTGGAAGCGAAATGCAGCGTGTAGTGTCGATGGTTGACCGAAATCGTTGGTCGTTGGCCATCGGTGTGTATTGTATTGTATTGTGATGGGGTTGGGTGGTGTTGTGTGGTGTGTGGGGCACCTGTTTGACATGTGGATGTGATGTTAAAGTTGTGTTTGAGCATGAATGAATAAGGTGATTTGTGATATAGCTTATTTTCACGTCTGTGCAGGTAAGTGGAATGAAATGAAATGAGATGAATGGAGATTCGATGTGATGTGATGTGATGCAGTGCAGTGCAGTGCAATGAAGTGATAGATGAGATGAGATGACATTCTGTGATGTTATGTTATGTGATGTGGTATGGTGTGGTTAGTGCCGGAATGTTATGTTATGTTATGTTGTGTTGTGTTATGTTAAGGTATGGTATGTTGTTGTGGATGTTTGATGGTGGTGTGAGTTGTTGTTGTGATGTTTGATTTATAGAATTTTTTCCTATGGATATTATATTGTGTATGCGGAGAATGATTGATTTGCTGTGTGAATGTGGTTTCAGTTTATGTAAGAGGATGATGTTTATGTGTGTGTGTGTGTGTGTGTGTGTGTCAGGTGAAAAGATGAGTGAGTGAGTGAGCGACGGATGGCTGGCTGGCTGGCTGAGGATAGAGAGGGAGAGAGTGAAGATGCAGCCGAGTAGCCAGTCAGTCAGTCAGTCAGTCAGTGAGACAGTTAGTCAGCTAGCCAGCCAGGCAGGCAGGCAGCCAGCCAACCCACCCTGTTGCTTACTTCGAATTGGACTATAGGCTAGTGTTTGAAGGAGAAAAGACTGAAGGGTGTTTTTTACAATGAAGCAAGTGTATTTGTTATAGACAGAGACAGAGACAGAGACAGATATTTGAAACTAGAGATGGTGTGTCTTCACATTGACATGATGATGATGATAAGAGTGATATATTTTGTAATTAAAATAATAATGTGATGTAATTATTGTTGTTGTTTTGGACAGTTGTTGCAACAGCCTCCGGGGCATCTGCCTCCTTGACATCGACGACATCCACAGCATTTAGGGCACTGAGGGCATGCAGCAGGACAGCAACCACCACGTGAGGCTTGTGCTGGTGCTGGTGCTGGTGCTGGCATTGGGTCTGGGACAGGACCGGCAATAGCTGAAAGGTGAAGAATACAAGACAATGCAAGGGAAGACTAGACGAGATGAGACAGGAGAGTATGCATGAGACAGCGATCATGTGATGAAAGAGAGGGACAAGTGCGTGCCTGCAGTATCCAGTAGATGGTATGTGGCTGGTTGGTAAACAGGCAGGGTAACACTTGACAAAGTAAAGACATGTATGTATTTGAATATGATTTGTGTGTTCGCCTATTACTTGTGTGTGTGTGTGTGTGTGGACGTGGGATTGAGTGTGAAGGAGTGAGGGTACTCACCTCCGAACTGGCATTCCAAGGACACAAGGAGTAGAAGTGAAAGGATCTGAAATGAGAATGCCGGTCAGTCGGCATATGGTGTTGGATGAGAGTAGTGTAATAACTTACAGTGAAGATTTGCATGATTTTGTTTTATTGTCAACTCGTGTGTCAGTGATCACATATAGGAGGAGCAGATTGTGTTGTTATTTATAGTGGAATTTTGTGAGTTTTAGTAGGACACGTGGTCACACCCACCGACATGACACCACAGCCGTAGTGCGTGAAGTGAGTTGAGTTGAGGTGAGGTGAGTTGATTTGAGATAGTTGAATGGAAGCATTGAATGAATGAGTCGATGTATGAATCAATGAATGTGGGTTACATGGATTAAGATAGATTTCCTACATTTGGTTCCTGCATGCATGTATGCTGGGTTACAGGTGTTGAACTGAGGTGTGTGTGTGTGTGTGTGTGTGATGGGTAGGGAGTCAGAGAGTGAGGGAGGGATGGAGGGGGGAGAGAGAGCGTAGGGTGAGAGGGTGAGGTGGGGTTGGTAGTGATGAGGAAGTTGACTTGTTTCAGTGTCCTTATGTGTGTGACCTTGTAAAGGGATGTGTGTGTGTGTGTGTGTGGATAGATGATAATTGATTGTAGTGAATGAATGTTTGGCATGGTTGTTGGTGTGTATGAGAAGAGGGTTGGTGTTTGTTGTGAGTGTAAGTGTAAGTGATTGTTTGTGGAATGTGTAGTTGGAGTTGCTGTTGGTGGTGGCGTTGGCTGTGTAGTTGTAGCTGTATTCGGTGAGTGTTGATGAATGGTTTTGAAGAAGGAATGGTGGTGGTGGATTGGGGGTGTGGAGCGGCTTGTTGATGGTTTTGCTAGATTTTTGGTGTGTGGCAGTTGTTCGGTGGGTGGGTGGGTGGATGTGTGCATCAGTCAGTCAGGAGTCAGTTAGTTAGTTAGTTAGTTAGTTAGTTAGTTAGTTAGTTAGTTAGTTAGTTAGTTAGTTAGTTAGTTAGTTAGTTAGTTAGTTAGTTAGTTAGTTAGTTAGTTAGTTAGTTAGTTAGTTAATAGTGTAGTTAGTTGTAGTTTAGTTGTAGTTAGTTAGTTAGTTAGTTAGTTAGTTAGTTAGTTAGTTAGTTAGTTAGTTAGTTAGTTAGTTAGTTAGTTAGTTAGTTAGTTAGTTAGTTAGTTAGTTATTTGGTGAATGATGCATTCATTGATTCGGCAATGTGGATGATGTGAGTTGTGATGATGAAGGCAGGATGGGAGTGTATAGAGGTTTATTGGAAGTGGTTGAGAATTCTTGAAGGGAATGCATGAGATGAGGACGTGTGGCGAGGTGAGGAGAGGTGAGGTGTGTTGATGTGATGTGATGTGATATTGTGTGATATGAGAGTAGATGTAGAGGTGGAGGTAGAGGTGAGTAGAAGTAGAGTTATTTTTGGTGTTGTGAAGCTGAGTGTCTGGTGGAATACTGATGTGTAGGTGTAGTTGTGGTTGTTGATATTTAGGTATTGAATTGAGGATGTGGATTTGCCTGTTTGTGAATGAGTATTTGGAGTTGTGTGATGATGTGATTGGATGAATAATTTGTCGAGGATTGGTGGTGGTGAGTGTGTGAGAGCGATGAAGTGAGTTGGCTAGAGATTGTGATTGGGATTATGATTGACAATGGAATGTAGTGAATTGAATTGAAGTGAAGTGAAGTGGATTGCAGTGGATGGCGGTGTAATGTGGTTTAGTGTATTTTATGAATTGTATTGTGTTGTATTGTATTCTATGTAGTGTAGTGTAGTGTAGTGCAGTGGAGTGTAATTTGTCTGAATATTTGATGTGTTTGTGTGGTGATGGGTTTGAGTGGAGGGGCTATCATGAATGGGGTGAGGATGATGAGGTGGGTATTGATGAATAGATTGTTGAGATTGGGAATAATGAGGGCGTCGGTTGAAGCGATTGATTAAAGTGGAGGCAATGGAGAGGGTATGTGGTGTGATGTGACTTGAATTGCGTAAATCTGATAAGTAGGGAGGAGTGTGGAGAATAGGAGAGGAGATTTATAAGTTGGTTATGATGTGGGATATGAGTAGTGTTTGTGTTAGTGGTAGTGTTATGTATGAGTATGAGTGGAATGAGTTGATAAGAGATGTATGTTGGTGAGTGTGTGTGTGTGTGATTGAGTGACTGAGTAATGTGAGAGGTGTGTATGAGAGTGGTGTAGTGTGTATAGATGAGGTTGAAGGGAGGAGTGAGTTTGTGAGAGAATGAGATGATATGTGTATGTGATGTGAAAGATGTGTTTGGTGGTCAGATGTTTCCTCCTATTTGTAATGTTGATATTTATGTAGTTGTAGCTGTATGTGTGTGTGTGAGGTGAGATGAGATGAGATGTTGTATGAAGTAATATGTGGTGTGGATATTTATCAGGGTTATATTGCGTACAGAGTGATTGTATATTGTGAAGTGTTTTTGTTGTGAGTTTGTTTTGGTTAGGTGGTTAGTAATTGAGAAAGCTGTTGGTGGCCAGTGGAGAGGTGTGGTGTGGTGTGTGGAGTGGAGTGGAGTGGAGTGTAGCTTAATTGGAGGCGATGCGAGGCAAAGCATGTGAGGTGTTCTCATGTCATGTGAGGTGAGCACAGCGACTGGCAAGGGAGTTGGCTATCTCGGTAGTTTTGGTTTCGGTTGTGTGGTGATGCGTGTTTCGAAGTAGTAAGTGTTCCTCGTCTTTGGAGTTGAGTTAGTGTCAGTGTGGTTAGTTTGTTTTATGAAGAATGGTGTGGATGTATATTGATGAATGTTTTTGGTTAATCGAGGATACTATGAAGACAGTTGTTGATTGTCAGTGTTGATGTTGGTGTGTGTGTGTGTGTGTGTGTATGAGTGGGGTTGAACGGGGTGAAGGCGAGCCGAGTGGAAGCGAAATGCAGCGTGTAGTGTCGATGGTTGACCGAAATCGTTGGTCGTTGGCCATCGGTGTGTATTGTATTGTATTGTGATGGGGTTGGGTGGTGTTGTGTGGTGTGTGGGGCACCTGTTTGACATGTGGATGTGATGTTAAAGTTGTGTTTGAGCATGAATGAATAAGGTGATTTGTGATATAGCTTATTTTCACGTCTGTGCAGGTAAGTGGAATGGAATGGAATGATGAAATGAGATGAATGGAGATTCGATGTGATGTGATGCAGTGCAGTGCAGTGCAATGAAGTGATAGATGAGATGAGATGACATTCTGTGATGTTATGTTATGTGATGTGGTATGGTGTGGTTAGTGCCGGAATGTTATGTTATGTTGTGTTGTGTTATGTTAAGTTATGGTATGGTATGTTGTTGTGGATGTTTGATGGTGGTGTGAGTTGTTGTTGTGATGTTTGATTTATAGAATTTTTTCCTATGGATATTATATTGTGTATGCGGAGAATGATTGATTTGCTGTGTGAATGTGGTTTCAGTTTATGTAAGAGGATGATGTTTATGTGTGTGTGTGTGTGTGTGTGTGTCAGGTGAAAAGATGAGTGAGTGAGTGAGCGACGGATGGCTGGCTGGCTGGCTGAGGATAGAGAGGGAGAGAGTGAAGATGCAGCCGAGTAGCCAGTCAGTCAGTCAGTGAGACAGTTAGTCAGCTAGCCAGGCAGGCAGGCAGCCAGCCAACCCACCCTGTTGCTTACTTCGAATTGGACTATAGGCTAGTGTTTGAAGGAGAAAAGACTGAAGGGTGTTTTTTACAATGAAGCAAGTGTATTTGTTATAGACAGAGACAGAGACAGATATTTGAAACTAGAGATGGTGTGTCTTCACATTGACATGATGATGATGATAAGAGTGATATATTTTGTAATTAAAATAATAATGTGATGTAATTATTGTTGTTGTTTTGGACAGTTGTTGCAACAGCCTCCGGGGCATCTGCCTCCTTGACATCGACGACATCCACAGCATTTAGGGCACTGAGGGCATGCAGCAGGACAGCAACCACCACGTGAGGCTTGTGCTGGTGCTGGTGCTGGCATTGGGTCTGGAACAGGACCGGCAATAGCTGAAAGGTGAAGAATACAAGACAATGCAAGGGAAGACTAGACGAGATGAGACAGGAGAGTATGCATGAGACAGCGATCATGTGATGAAAGAGAGGGACAAGTGCGTGCCTGCAGTATCCAGTAGATGGTATGTGGCTGGTTGGTAAACAGGCAGGGTAACACTTGACAAAGTAAAGACATGTATGTATTTGAATATGATTTGTGTGTTCGCCTATTACTTGTGTGTGTGTGTGTGTGTGGACGTGGGATTGAGTGTGAAGGAGTGAGGGTACTCACCTCCGAACTGGCATTCCAAGGACACAAGGAGTAGAAGTGAAAGGATCTGAAATGAGAATGCCGGTCAGTCGGCATATGGTGTTGGATGAGAGTAGTGTAATAACTTACAGTGAAGATTTGCATGATTTTGTTTTATTGTCAACTCGTGTGTCAGTGATCACATATAGGAGGAGCAGATTGTGTTGTTATTTATAGTGGAATTTTGTGAGTTTTAGTAGGACACGTGGTCACACCCACCGACATGACACCACAGCCGTAGTGCGTGAAGTGAGTTGAGGTGAGGTGAGGTGAGTTGATTTGAGATAGTTGAATGGAAGCATTGAATGAATGAGTCGATGTATGAATCAATGAATGTGGGTTACATGGATTAAGATAGATTTCCTACATTTGGTTCCTGCATGCATGTATGCTGGGTTACAGGTGTTGACCTGAGGTGTGTGTGTGTGTGTGTGTGTGATGGGTAGGGAGTCAGAGAGTGAGGGAGGGATGGAGGGGGGAGGGAGAGCGTAGGGTGAGAGGGTGAGGTGGGGTTGGTAGTGATGAGGAAGTTGACTTGTTTCAGTGTCCTTATGTGTGTGACCTTGGGGGTGTGTGTGTGGTGTGTGTGTGTGTGTGTGTGTGTGTGTGTGTGTGTGTGGATAGATGATAATTGATTGTAGTGAATGAATGTTTGGCATGGTTGTTGGTGTGTATGAGAAGAGGGTTGGTGTTTGTTGTGAGTGTAAGTGTAAGTGATTGTTTGTGGAGGGTGTAGTTGGAGTTGGAGTTGCTGTTGGCGGCAGCAGTGTAGCTGTATTCGGTGAGTGTTGATGAATGGTTTTGAAGAAGGAATGAGGTTGGGGGTGTTGGATGGGGGATGGGGAGCGGCTTGTTGAGGGTTTTGCTGGATTTTTGGTGTGTGGCAGTTGGTCGGTGGGTGGGTGGGTGGATGTGTGCATCAGTCAGTCAGTAGTTAGTTAGTTAGTTAGTTAGTTAGTGAATGATGCATTCATTGATTCGGCAATGTGGATGATGTGAGTTGTGATGATGAAGGGAGGATGGGAGTGTATAGAGGTTTATTGGAAGTGGTTGAGAATTCTTGAAGGGAATGCATGAGATGAGGACGTGTGGCGAGGTGAGGTGAGGTGAGTGAGTTGTGTTGTGTGATGTGATGTGATGTGATGTGATATTGTGTGATATGAGAGTAGATGTAGAGGGAGAGGTAGGGGTACAGGTAGAAGTAGAGTTGATTTTGGTGTTGTGAAGCTGAGTGTCTGGTGGAATACTGATGTGTAGGTGTAGTTGTGGTTGTTGATATTTAGGTATTGAATTGAGGATGTGGATTTGCCTGTTTGTGAATGAGTATTTGGAGTTGTGTGATGATGTGATTGGATGAATAATTTGTCGAGGATTGGTGGTGGTGAGTGTGTGAGAGCGATGAAGTGAGTTGGCTAGAGATTGTGATTGGGATTATGATTGACAATGGAATGTAGTGAATTGAATTGAAGTGAAGTGAAGTGGATTGCAGTGGATGGCGGTGTAATGTGGTTTAGTGTATTTTATGAATTGTATTGTGTTGTATTGTATTGTATTCTAGTGTAGTGTAGTGTAGTGTAGTGCAGTGGAGTGTAATTTGTCTGAATATTTGATGTGTTTGTGTGGTGATGGGTTTGAGTGGAGGGGCTATCATGAATGGGGTGAGGATGATGAGGTGGGTATTGATGAATAGATTGTTGAGATTGGGAATAATGAGGGCGTCGGGTGAAGCGATTGATTAAAGTGGAGGCAATGGAGAGGGTATGTGGTGTGATGTGACTTGAATTGCGTAAATCTGATAAATGGGGAGGAGTGTGGAGAATAGGAGAGGAGATTTATAAGTTGGTTATGATGTGGGATATGAGTAGTGTTTGTGTTAGTGGTAGTGTTATGTATGAGTATGAGTGGAATGAGTTGATAAGAGATGTATGTTGGTGAGTGTGTGTGTGTGTGTGTGATTGAGTGACTGAGTAATGTGAGAGGTGTGTATGAGAGTGGTGTAGTGTGTATAGATGAGGTTGAAGGGGGGAGTGAGTTTGTGAGAGAATGAGATGATATGTGTATGTGATGTGAAAGATGTGTTTGGTGGTCAGATGTTTCCTCCTATTTGTAATGTTGATATTTATGTAGTTGTAGCTGTATGTGTGTGTGTGAGGTGAGATGAGATGAGATGTTGTATGAAGTAATATGTGGTGTGGATATTTATCAGGGTTATATTGCGTACAGAGTGATTGTATATTGTGAAGTGTTTTTGTTGTGAGTTTGTTTTGGTTAGGTGGTTAGTAATTGAGAAAGCTGTTGGTGGCCAGTGGAGAGGTGTGGTGTGGTGTGTGGAGTGGAGTGGAGTGGAGTGTAGCTTAATTGGAGGCGATGCGAGGCAAAGCATGTGAGGTGTTCTCATGTCATGTGAGGTGAGCACAGCGACTGGCAAGGGAGTTGGCTATCTCGGTAGTTTTGGTTTCGGTTGTGTGGTGATGCGTGTTTCGAAGTAGTAAGTGTTCCTCGTCTTTGGAGTTGAGTTAGTGTCAGTGTGGTTAGTTTGTTTTATGAAGAATGGTGTGGATGTATATTGATGAATGTTTTTGGTTAATCGAGGATACTATGAAGACAGTTGTTGATTGTCAGTGTTGATGTTGGTGTGTGTGTGTGTGTGTGTATGAGTGGGGTTGAACGGGGTGAAGGCGAGCCGAGTGGAAGCGAAATGCAGCGTGTAGTGTCGATGGTTGACCGAAATCGTTGGTCGTTGGCCATCGGTGTGTATTGTATTGTATTGTGATGGGGTTGGGTGGTGTTGTGTGGTGTGTGGGGCACCTGTTTGACATGTGGATGTGATGTTAAAGTTGTGTTTGAGCATGAATGAATAAGGTGATTTGTGATATAGCTTATTTTCACGTCTGTGCAGGTAAGTGGAATGGAATGGAATGATGAAATGAGATGAATGGAGATTCGATGTGATGTGATGCAGTGCAGTGCAGTGCAATGAAGTGATAGATGAGATGAGATGACATTCTGTGATGTTATGTTATGTGATGTGGTATGGTGTGGTTAGTGCCGGAATGTTATGTTATGTTGTGTTGTGTTATGTTAAGTTATGGTATGGTATGTTGTTGTGGATGTTTGATGGTGGTGTGAGTTGTTGTTGTGATGTTTGATTTATAGAATTTTTTCCTATGGATATTATATTGTGTATGCGGAGAATGATTGATTTGCTGTGTGAATGTGGTTTCAGTTTATGTAAGAGGATGATGTTTATGTGTGTGTGTGTGTGTGTGTGTGTCAGGTGAAAAGATGAGTGAGTGAGTGAGCGACGGATGGCTGGCTGGCTGGCTGAGGATAGAGAGGGAGAGAGTGAAGATGCAGCCGAGTAGCCAGTCAGTCAGTCAGTCAGTCAGTGAGACAGTTAGTCAGCTAGCCAGGCAGGCAGGCAGCCAGCCAACCCACCCTGTTGCTTACTTCGAATTGGACTATAGGCTAGTGTTTGAAGGAGAAAAGACTGAAGGGTGTTTTTTACAATGAAGCAAGTGTATTTGTTATAGACAGAGACAGAGACAGATATTTGAAACTAGAGATGGTGTGTCTTCACATTGACATGATGATGATGATAAGAGTGATATATTTTGTAATTAAAATAATAATGTGATGTAATTATTGTTGTTGTTTTGGACAGTTGTTGCAACAGCCTCCGGGGCATCTGCCTCCTTGACATCGACGACATCCACAGCATTTAGGGCACTGAGGGCATGCAGCAGGACAGCAACCACCACGTGAGGCTTGTGCTGGTGCTGGTGCTGGCATTGGGTCTGGGACAGGACCGGCAATAGCTGAAAGGTGAAGAATACAAGACAATGCAAGGGAAGACTAGACGAGATGAGACAGGAGAGTATGCATGAGACAGCGATCATGTGATGAAAGAGAGGGACAAGTGCGTGCCTGCAGTATCCAGTAGATGGTATGTGGCTGGTTGGTAAACAGGCAGGGTAACACTTGACAAAGTAAAGACATGTATGTATTTGAATATGATTTGTGTGTTCGCCTATTACTTGTGTGTGTGTGTGTGTGTGGACGTGGGATTGAGTGTGAAGGAGTGAGGGTACTCACCTCCGAACTGGCATTCCAAGGACACAAGGAGTAGAAGTGAAAGGATCTGAAATGAGAATGCCGGTCAGTCGGCATATGGTGTTGGATGAGAGTAGTGTAATAACTTACAGTGAAGATTTGCATGATTTTGTTTTATTGTCAACTCGTGTGTCAGTGATCACATATAGGAGGAGCAGATTGTGTTGTTATTTATAGTGGAATTTTGTGAGTTTTAGTAGGACACGTGGTCACACCCACCGACATGACACCACAGCCGTAGTGCGTGAAGTGAGTTGAGGTGAGGTGAGGTGAGTTGATTTGAGATAGTTGAATGGAAGCATTGAATGAATGAGTCGATGTATGAATCAATGAATGTGGGTTACATGGATTAAGATAGATTTCCTACATTTGGTTCCTGCATGCATGTATGCTGGGTTACAGGTGTTGACCTGAGGTGTGTGTGTGTGTGTGTGTGTGATGGGTAGGGAGTCAGAGAGTGAGGGAGGGATGGAGGGGGGAGGGAGAGCGTAGGGTGAGAGGGTGAGGTGGGGTTGGTAGTGATGAGGAAGTTGACTTGTTTCAGTGTCCTTATGTGTGTGACCTTGTAGGGTGTGTGTGTGTGTGTGTGTGTGTGTGTGTGTGTGTGTGTGTGTGTGTGTGTGTGGATAGATGATAATTGATTGTAGTGAATGAATGTTTGGCATGGTTGTTGGTGTGTATGAGAAGAGGGTTGGTGTTTGTTGTGAGTGTAAGTGTAAGTGATTGTTTGTGGAGGGTGTAGTTGGAGTTGGAGTTGCTGTTGGCGGCAGCAGTGTAGCTGTATTCGGTGAGTGTTGATGAATGGTTTTGAAGAAGGAATGAGGTTGGGGGTGTTGGATGGGGGATGGGGAGCGGCTTGTTGAGGGTTTTGCTGGATTTTTGGTGTGTGGCAGTTGGTCGGTGGGTGGGTGGGTGGATGTGTGCATCAGTCAGTCAGGAGTCAGTTAGTTAGTTAGTTAGTTAGTGAATGATGCATTCATTGATTCGGCAATGTGGATGATGTGAGTTGTGATGATGAAGGGAGGATGGGAGTGTATAGAGGTTTATTGGAAGTGGTTGAGAATTCTTGAAGGGAATGCATGAGATGAGGACGTGTGGCGAGGTGAGGTGAGGTGAGTGAGTTGTGTTGTGTGATGTGATGTGATGTGATGTGATATTGTGTGATATGAGAGTAGATGTAGAGGGAGAGGTAGGGGTACAGGTAGAAGTGGAGTTATTTTTGGTGTTGTGAAGCTGAGTGTCTGGTGGAATACTGATGTGTAGGTGTAGTTGTGGTTGTTGATATTTAGGTATTGAATTGAGGATGTGGATTTGCCTGTTTGTGAATGAGTATTTGGAGTTGTGTGATGATGTGATTGGATGAATAATTTGTCGAGGATTGGTGGTGGTGAGTGTGTGAGAGCGATGAAGTGAGTTGGCTAGAGATTGTGATTGGGATTATGATTGACCATGGAATGTAGTGAATTGAATTGAAGTGAAGTGAAGTGGATTGCAGTGGATGGCGGTGTAATGTGGTTTAGTGTATTTTATGAATTGTATTGTGTTGTATTGTATTGTATTCTAGTGTAGTGTAGTGTAGTGTAGTGCAGTGGAGTGTAATTTGTCTGAATATTTGATGTGTTTGTGTGGTGATGGGTTTGAGTGGAGGGGCTATCATGAATGGGGTGAGGATGATGAGGTGGGTATTGATGAATAGATTGTTGAGATTGGGAATAATGAGGGCGTCGGGTGAAGCGATTGATTAAAGTGGAGGCAATGGAGAGGGTATGTGGTGTTGTGACATGTAATTTGGAAAAATGATAAAAAGGGAGAAGAGTGTGGCGAATAGGAGAGGAGATTTATAAATTGGTTATGATGTGGGATATGAGTAGTGTTTGTGTTAGTGGTAGTGTTATGTATGAGTATGAGTGGAATGAGTTGATAAGAGATGTATGTTGGTGAGTGTGTGTGTGTGTGTGTGATTGAGTGACTGAGTAATGTGAGAGGTGTGTATGAGAGTGGTGTAGTGTGTATAGATGAGGTTGAAGGAAGGAGTGAGTTTGTGAGAGAATGAGATGATATGTGTATGTGATGTGAAAGATGTGTTTGGTGGTCAGATGTTTCCTCCTATTTGTAATGTTGATATTTATGCAGTTGTAGCTGTATGTGTGTGTGTGAGGTGAGATGAGATGAGATGTTGTATGAAGTAATATGTGGTGTGGATATTTATCAGGGTTATATTGCGTACAGAGTGATTGTATATTGTGAAGTGTTTTTGTTGTGAGTTTGTTTTGGTTAGGTGGTTAGTATTTGAGAAAGCTGTTGGTGGCCAGTGGAGAGGTGTGGTGTGGTGTGTGGAGTGGAGTGGAGTGGAGTGTAGCTTAATTGGAGGCGATGCGAGGCAAAGCATGTGAGGTGTTCTCATGTCATGTGAGGTGAGCACAGCGACTGGCAAGGGAGTTGGCTATCTCGGTAGTTTTGGTTTCGGTTGTGTGGTGATGCGTGTTTCGAAGTAGTAAGTGTTCCTCGTCTTTGGAGTTGAGTTAGTGTCAGTGTGGTTAGTTTGTTTTATGAAGAATGGTGTGGATGTATATTGATGAATGTTTTTGGTTAATCGAGGATACTATGAAGACAGTTGTTGATTGTCAGTGTTGATGTTGGTGTGTGTGTGTGTGTGTGTGTATGAGTGGGGTTGAACGGGGTGAAGGCGAGCCGAGTGGAAGCGAAATGCAGCGTGTAGTGTCGATGGTTGACCGAAATCGTTGGTCGTTGGCCATCGGTGTGTATTGTATTGTATTGTGATGGGGTTGGGTGGTGTTGTGTGGTGTGTGGGGCACCTGTTTGACATGTGGATGTGATGTTAAAGTTGTGTTTGAGCATGAATGAATAAGGTGATTTGTGATATAGCTTATTTTCACGTCTGTGCAGGTAAGTGGAATGGAATGGAATGATGAAATGAGATGAATGGAGATTCGATGTGATGTGATGCAGTGCAGTGCAGTGCAATGAAGTGATAGATGAGATGAGATGACATTCTGTGATGTTATGTTATGTGATGTGGTATGGTGTGGTTAGTGCCGGAATGTTATGTTATGTTGTGTTGTGTTATGTTAAGTTATGGTATGGTATGTTGTTGTGGATGTTTGATGGTGGTGTGAGTTGTTGTTGTGATGTTTGATTTATAGAATTTTTTCCTATGGATATTATATTGTGTATGCGGAGAATGATTGATTTGCTGTGTGAATGTGGTTTCAGTTTATGTAAGAGGATGATGTTTATGTGTGTGTGTGTGTGTGTGTGTGTCAGGTGAAAAGATGAGTGAGTGAGTGAGCGACGGATGGCTGGCTGGCTGGCTGAGGATAGAGAGGGAGAGAGTGAAGATGCAGCCGAGTAGCCAGTCAGTCAGTCAGTCAGTCAGTGAGACAGTTAGTCAGCTAGCCAGGCAGGCAGGCAGCCAGCCAACCCACCCTGTTGCTTACTTCGAATTGGACTATAGGCTAGTGTTTGAAGGAGAAAAGACTGAAGGGTGTTTTTTACAATGAAGCAAGTGTATTTGTTATAGACAGAGACAGAGACAGATATTTGAAACTAGAGATGGTGTGTCTTCACATTGACATGATGATGATGATAAGAGTGATATATTTTGTAATTAAAATAATAATGTGATGTAATTATTGTTGTTGTTTTGGACAGTTGTTGCAACAGCCTCCGGGGCATCTGCCTCCTTGACATCGACGACATCCACAGCATTTAGGGCACTGAGGGCATGCAGCAGGACAGCAACCACCACGTGAGGCTTGTGCTGGTGCTGGTGCTGGCATTGGGTCTGGAACAGGACCGGCAATAGCTGAAAGGTGAAGAATACAAGACAATGCAAGGGAAGACTAGACGAGATGAGACAGGAGAGTATGCATGAGACAGCGATCATGTGATGAAAGAGAGGGACAAGTGCGTGCCTGCAGTATCCAGTAGATGGTATGTGGCTGGTTGGTAAACAGGCAGGGTAACACTTGACAAAGTAAAGACATGTATGTATTTGAATATGATTTGTGTGTTCGCCTATTACTTGTGTGTGTGTGTGTGTGTGTGGACGTGGGATTGAGTGTGAAGGAGTGAGGGTACTCACCTCCGAACTGGCATTCCAAGGACACAAGGAGTAGAAGTGAAAGGATCTGAAATGAGAATGCCGGTCAGTCGGCATATGGTGTTGGATGAGAGTAGTGTAATAACTTACAGTGAAGATTTGCATGATTTTGTTTTATTGTCAACTCGTGTGTCAGTGATCACATATAGGAGGAGCAGATTGTGTTGTTATTTATAGTGGAATTTTGTGAGTTTTAGTAGGACACGTGGTCACACCCACCGACATGACACCACAGCCGTAGTGCGTGAAGTGAGTTGAGTTGAGGTGAGGTGAGTTGATTTGAGATAGTTGAATGGAAGCATTGAATGAATGAGTCGATGTATGAATCAATGAATGTGGGTTACATGGATTAAGATAGATTTCCTACATTTGGTTCCTGCATGCATGTATGCTGGGTTACAGGTGTTGACCTGAGGTGTGTGTGTGTGTGTGTGTGTGATGGGTAGGGAGTCAGAGAGTGAGGGAGGGATGGAGGGGGGAGGGAGAGCGTAGGGTGAGAGGGTGAGGTGGGGTTGGTAGTGATGAGGAAGTTGACTTGTTTCAGTGTCCTTATGTGTGTGACCTTGGGTGTGTGTGTGTGTGTGTGTGTGTGTGTGTGTGTGTGTGTGTGTGTGTGTGTGTGTGTGGATAGATGATAATTGATTGTAGTGAATGAATGTTTGGCATGGTTGTTGGTGTGTATGAGAAGAGGGTTGGTGTTTGTTGTGAGTGTAAGTGTAAGTGATTGTTTGTGGAGGGTGTAGTTGGAGTTGGAGTTGCTGTTGGCGGCAGCAGTGTAGCTGTATTCGGTGAGTGTTGATGAATGGTTTTGAAGAAGGAATGAGGTTGGGGGTGTTGGGTGGGGGATGGGGAGCGGCTTGTTGAGAGTTTTGCTGGATTTTTGGTGTGTGGCAGTTGGTCGGTGGGTGGGTGGGTGGATGTGTGCATCAGTCAGTCAGGAGTCAGTTAGTTAGTTAGTTAGTTAGTGAATGATGCATTCATTGATTCGGCAATGTGGATGATGTGAGTTGTGATGATGAAGGGAGGATGGGAGTGTATAGAGGTTTATTGGAAGTGGTTGAGAATTCTTGAAGGGAATGCATGAGATGAGGACGTGTGGCGAGGTGAGGTGAGTGAGTGAGTTGTGTTGTGTGATGTGATGTGATGTGATGTGATATTGTGTGATATGAGAGTAGATGTAGAGGTAGAGGTAGGGGTATAAGTAGAAGTAGAGTTATTTTTGGTGTTGTGAAGCTGAGTGTCTGGTGGAATACTGATGTGTAGGTGTAGTTGTGGTTGTTGATATTTAGGTATTGAATTGAGGATGTGGATTTGCCTGTTTGTGAATGAGTATTTGGAGTTGTGTGATGATGTGATTGGATGAATAATTTGTCGAGGATTGGTGGTGGTGAGTGTGTGAGAGCGATGAAGTGAGTTGGCTAGAGATTGTGATTGGGATTATGATTGACAATGGAATGTAGTGAATTGAATTGAAGTGAAGTGAAGTGGATTGCAGTGGATGGCGGTGTAATGTGGTTTAGTGTATTTTATGAATTGTATTGTGTTGTATTGTATTGTATTGTATTCTAGTGTAGTGTAGTGTAGTGTAGTGCAGTGGAGTGTAATTTGTCTGAATATTTGATGTGTTTGTGTGGTGATGGGTTTGAGTGGAGGGGCTATCATGAATGGGGTGAGGATGATGAGGTGGGTATTGATGAATAGATTGTTGAGATTGGGAATAATGAGGGCGTCGGGTGAAGCGATTGATTAAAGTGGAGGCAATGGAGAGGGTATGTGGTGTGATGTGACTTGAATTGCGTAAATCTGATAAGTAGGGAGGAGTGTGGCGAATAGGAGAGGAGATTTATAAGTTGGTTATGATGTGGGATATGAGTAGTGTTTGTGTTAGTGGTAGTGTTATGTATGAGTATGAGTGGAATGAGTTGATAAGAGATGTATGTTGGTGAGTGTGTGTGTGTGTGTGTGTGATTGAGTGACTGAGTAATGTGAGAGGTGTGTATGAGAGTGGTGTAGTGTGTATAGATGAGGTTGAAGGGGGGAGTGAGTTTGTGAGAGAATGAGATGATATGTGTATGTGATGTGAAAGATGTGTTTGGTGGTCAGATGTTTCCTCCTATTTGTAATGTTGATATTTATGTAGTTGTAGCTGTAGTTGTATGTGTATGTGTGTGTGAGGTGAGTTGAGATGTTGTATGAAGTAATATGTGGTGTGGATATTTATCAGGGTTATATTGCGTACAGAGTGATTGTATATTGTGAAGTGTTTTTGTTGTGAGTTTGTTTTGGTTAGGTGGTTAGTAATTGAGAAAGCTGTTGGTGGCCAGTGGAGAGGTGTGGTGTGGTGTGTGGAGTGGAGTGGAGTGGAGTGTAGCTTAATTGGAGGCGATGCGAGGCAAAGCATGTGAGGTGTTCTCATGTCATGTGAGGTGAGCACAGCGACTGGCAAGGGAGTTGGCTATCTCGGTAGTTTTGGTTTCGGTTGTGTGGTGATGCGTGTTTCGAAGTAGTAAGTGTTCCTCGTGTTTGGAGTTGAGTTAGTGTCAGTGTGGTTAGTTTGTTTTATGAAGAATGGTGTGGATGTATATTGATGAATGTTTTTGGTTAATCGAGGATACTATGAAGACAGTTGTTGATTGTCAGTGTTGATGTTGGTGTGTGTGTGTGTGTGTGTGTATGAGTGGGGTTGAACGGGGTGAAGGCGAGCCGAGTGGAAGCGAAATGCAGCGTGTAGTGTCGATGGTTGACCGAAATCGTTGGTCGTTGGCCATAGGTGTGTATTGTATTGTATTGTGATGGGGTTGGGTGGTGTTGTGTGGTGTGTGGGGCACCTGTTTGACATGTGGATGTGATGTTAAAGTTGTGTTTGAGCATGAATGAATAAGGTGATTTGTGATATAGCTTATTTTCACGTCTGTGCAGGTAAGTGGAATGAAATGAAATGAGATGAATGGAGATTCGATGTGATGTGATGCGATGCAGTGCAGTGCAGTGCAATGAAGTGATACATGAGATGAGATGACATTCTGTGATGTTATGTTATGTGATGTGGTATGGTGTGGTTAGTGCCGGAATGTTATGTTATGTTATGTTGTGTTGTGTTATGTTAAGGTATGGTATGTTGTTGTGGATGTTTGATGGTGGTGTGAGTTGTTGTTGTGATGTTTGATTTATAGAATTTTTTCCTATGGATATTATATTGTGTATGCGGAGAATGATTGATTTGCTGTGTGAATGTGGTTTCAGTTTATGTAAGAGGATGATGTTTATGTGTGTGTGTGTGTGTGTGTGTGTCAGGTGAAAAGGTGAGTGAGTGAGTGAGCGACGGATGGCTGGCTGGCTGGCTGAGGATAGAGAGGGAGAGAGTGAAGATGCAGCCGAGTAGCCAGTCAGTCAGTCAGTCAGTCAGTGAGACAGTTAGTCAGCTAGCCAGCCAGGCAGGCAGGCAGCCAGCCAACCCACCCTGTTGCTTACTTCGAATTGGACTATAGGCTAGTGTTTGAAGGAGAAAAGACTGAAGGGTGTTTTTTACAATGAAGCAAGTGTATTTGTTATAGACAGAGACAGAGACAGATATTTGAAACTAGAGATGGTGTGTCTTCACATTGACATGATGATGATGATAAAGAGTGATATATTTTGTAATTAAAATAATAATGTGATGTAATTATTGTTGTTGTTTTGGACAGTTGTTGCAACAGCCTCCGGGGCATCTGCCTCCTTGACATCGACGACATCCACAGCATTTAGGGCACTGAGGGCATGCAGCAGGACAGCAACCACCACGTGAGGCTTGTGCTGGTGCTGGTGCTGGTGCTGGCATTGGGTCTGGGACAGGACCGGCAATAGCTGAAAGGTGAAGAATACAAGACAATGCAAGGGAAGACTAGACGAGATGAGACAGGAGAGTATGCATGAGACAGCGATCATGTGATGAAAGAGAGGGACAAGTGCGTGCCTGCAGTATCCAGTAGATGGTATGTGGCTGGTTGGTAAACAGGCAGGGTAACACTTGACAAAGTAAAGACATGTATGTATTTGAATATGATTTGTGTGTTCGCCTATTACTTGTGTGTGTGTGTGTGTGTGGACGTGGGATTGAGTGTGAAGGAGTGAGGGTACTCACCTCCGAACTGGCATTCCAAGGACACAAGGAGTAGAAGTGAAAGGATCTGAAATGAGAATGCCGGTCAGTCGGCATATGGTGTTGGATGAGAGTAGTGTAATAACTTACAGTGAAGATTTGCATGATTTTGTTTTATTGTCAACTCGTGTGTCAGTGATCACATATAGGAGGAGCAGATTGTGTTGTTATTTATAGTGGAATTTTGTGAGTTTTAGTAGGACACGTGGTCACACCCACCGACATGACACCACAGCCGTAGTGCGTGAAGTGAGTTGAGTTGAGGTGAGGTGAGTTGATTTGAGATAGTTGAATGGAAGCATTGAATGAATGAGTCGATGTATGAATCAATGAATGTGGGTTACATGGATTAAGATAGATTTCCTACATTTGGTTCCTGCATGCATGTATGCTGGGTTACAGGTGTTGAACTGAGGTGTGTGTGTGTGTGTGTGTGATGGGTAGGGAGTCAGAGAGTGAGGGAGGGGGGAGGGAGAGCGTAGGGTGAGAGGGTGAGGTGGGGTTGGTAGTGATGAGGAAGTTGACTTGTTTCAGTGTCTTTATGTGTGTGACGTTGAGGAAGGATGTGTGTGTGTGTGTGTGTGTGGATAGATGATAATTGATTGTAGTGAATGAATGTTTGGCATGGTTGTTGGTGTGTATGAGAAGAGGGTTGGTGTTTGTTGTGAGTGTAAGTGTAAGTGATTGTTTGTGTAGGGTGTAGTTGGAGTTGCTGTTGGTGGTGGTGTTGGTGGTGGCGGTGTAGTTGTAGCTGTATTCGGTGAGTGTTGATGAATGGTTTTGAAGAAGGAATGAGGTTGGGGGTGGTGGGTTGGGGATGGGGAGGGGCTTGTTGATAGTTTTGCTGGATTTTTGGTGTGTGGCAGTTGGTCGGTGGGTGGGTGGGTGGATGTGTGCATCAGTCAGTCAGTACTTAGTTAGTTAGTTAGTTAGTTAGTTAGTGAATGATGCATTCATTGATTCGGCAATGTGGATGATGTGAGTTGTGATGATGAAGGCAGGATGGGAGTGTATAGAGGTTTATTGGAAGTGGTTGAGAATTCTTGAAGGGAATGCATGAGATGAGGACGTGTGGCGAGGTGAGGAGAGGTGAGTTGTGTTGATGTGATGTGATATTGTGTGATATGAGAGTAGATGTAGAGGTGGAGGTGTAAGTAGAAGTAGAGTTATTTTTGGTGTTGTGAAGCTGAGTGTCTGGTGGAATACTGATGTGTAGGTGTAGTTGTGGTTGTTGATATTTAGGTATTGAATTGAGGATGTGGATTTGCCTGTTTGTGAATGAGTATTTGGAGTTGTGTGATGATGTGATTGGATGAATAATTTGTCGAGGATTGGTGGTGGTGAGTGTGTGAGAGCGATGAAGTGAGTTGGCTAGAGATTGTGATTGGGATTATGATTGACAATGGAATGTAGTGAATTGAATTGAAGTGAAGTGAAGTGGATTGCAGTGGATGGCGGTGTAATGTGGTTTAGTGTATTTTATGAATTGTATTGTGTTGTATTGTATTGTATTGTATTCTAGTGTAGTGTAGTGTAGTGCAGTGGAGTGTAATTTGTCTGAATATTTGATGTGTTTGTGTGGTGATGGGTTGGAGTGGAGGGGCTATCATGAATGGGGTGAGGATGATGAGGTGGGTATTGATGAATAGATTGTTGAGATTGGGAATAATGAGGGCGTCGGTTGAAGCGATTGATTAAAGTGGAGGCAATGGAGAGGGTATGTGGTGTGATGTGACTTGAATTGCGTAAATCTGATAAGTAGGGAGGAGTGTGGCGAATAGGAGAGGAGATTTATAAGTTGGTTATGATGTGGGATATGAGTAGTGTTTGTGTTAGTGGTAGTGTTATGTATGAGTATGAGTGGAATGAGTTGATAAGAGATGTATGTTGGTGAGTGTGTGTGTGTGTGATTGAGTGACTGAGTAATGTGAGAGGTGTGTATGAGAGTGGTGTAGTGTGTATAGATGAGGTTGAAGGGGGGAGTGAGTTTGTGAGAGAATGAGATGATATGTGTATGTGATGTGAAAGATGTGTTTGGTGGTCAGATGTTTCCTCCTATTTGTAATGTTGATATTTATGTAGTTGTAGTTGTATGTGTGTGTGAGGTGAGGTGAGTGAGGTGAGATGAGATGAGATGTTGTATGAAGTAATATGTGGTGTGGATATTTATCAGGGTTATATTGCGTACAGAGTGATTGTATATTGTGAAGTGTTTTTGTTGTGAGTTTGTTTTGGTTAGGTGGTTAGTAATTGAGAAAGCTGTTGGTGGCCAGTGGAGAGGTGTGGTGTGGTGTGTGGAGTGGAGTGGAGTGGAGTGTAGCTTAATTGGAGGCGATGCGAGGCAAAGCATGTGAGGTGTTCTCATGTCATGTGAGGTGAGCACAGCGACTGGCAAGGGAGTTGGCTATCTCGGTAGTTTTGGTTTCGGTTGTGTGGTGATGCGTGTTTCGAAGTAGTAAGTGTTCCTCGTGTTTGGAGTTGAGTTAGTGTCAGTGTGGTTAGTTTGTTTTATGAAGAATGGTGTGGATGTATATTGATGAATGTTTTTGGTTAATCGAGGATACTATGAAGACAGTTGTTGATTGTCAGTGTTGATGTTGGTGTGTGTGTGTGTGTGTGTGTATGAGTGGGGTTGAACGGGGTGAAGGCGAGCCGAGTGGAAGCGAAATGCAGCGTGTAGTGTCGATGGTTGACCGAAATCGTTGGTCGTTGGCCATAGGTGTGTATTGTATTGTATTGTGATGGGGTTGGGTGGTGTTGTGTGGTGTGTGGGGCACCTGTTTGACATGTGGATGTGATGTTAAAGTTGTGTTTGAGCATGAATGAATAAGGTGATTTGTGATATAGCTTATTTTCACGTCTGTGCAGGTAAGTGGAATGAAATGAAATGAGATGAATGGAGATTCGATGTGATGTGATGCGATGCAGTGCAGTGCAGTGCAATGAAGTGATAGATGAGATGAGATGACATTCTGTGATGTTATGTTATGTGATGTGGTATGGTGTGGTTAGTGCCGGAATGTTATGTTATGTTGTGTTGTGTTATGTTAAGTTATGGTATGGTATGTTGTTGTGGATGTTTGATGGTGGTGTGAGTTGTTGTTGTGATGTTTGATTTATAGAATTTTTTCCTATGGATATTATATTGTGTATGCGGAGAATGATTGATTTGCTGTGTGAATGTGGTTTCAGTTTATGTAAGAGGATGATGTTTATGTGTGTGTGTGTGTGTGTGTGTGTGTCAGGTGAAAAGGTGAGTGAGTGAGTGAGCGACGGATGGCTGGCTGGCTGGCTGAGGATAGAGAGGGAGAGAGTGAAGATGCAGCCGAGTAGCCAGTCAGTCAGTCAGTCAGTGAGACAGTTAGTCAGCTAGCCAGCCAGGCAGGCAGGCAGCCAGCCAACCCACCCTGTTGCTTACTTCGAATTGGACTATAGGCTAGTGTTTGAAGGAGAAAAGACTGAAGGGTGTTTTTTACAATGAAGCAAGTGTATTTGTTATAGACAGAGACAGAGACAGATATTTGAAACTAGAGATGGTGTGTCTTCACATTGACATGATGATGATGATAAAGAGTGATATATTTTGTAATTAAAATAATAATGTGATGTAATTATTGTTGTTGTTTTGGACAGTTGTTGCAACAGCCTCCGGGGCATCTGCCTCCTTGACATCGACGACATCCACAGCATTTAGGGCACTGAGGGCATGCAGCAGGACAGCAACCACCACGTGAGGCTTGTGCTGGTGCTGGTGCTGGTGCTGGCATTGGGTCTGGGACAGGACCGGCAATAGCTGAAAGGTGAAGAATACAAGACAATGCAAGGGAAGACTAGACGAGATGAGACAGGAGAGTATGCATGAGACAGCGATCATGTGATGAAAGAGAGGGACAAGTGCGTGCCTGCAGTATCCAGTAGATGGTATGTGGCTGGTTGGTAAACAGGCAGGGTAACACTTGACAAAGTAAAGACATGTATGTATTTGAATATGATTTGTGTGTTCGCCTATTACTTGTGTGTGTGTGTGTGTGTGGACGTGGGATTGAGTGTGAAGGAGTGAGGGTACTCACCTCCGAACTGGCATTCCAAGGACACAAGGAGTAGAAGTGAAAGGATCTGAAATGAGAATGCCGGTCAGTCGGCATATGGTGTTGGATGAGAGTAGTGTAATAACTTACAGTGAAGATTTGCATGATTTTGTTTTATTGTCAACTCGTGTGTCAGTGATCACATATAGGAGGAGCAGATTGTGTTGTTATTTATAGTGGAATTTTGTGAGTTTTAGTAGGACACGTGGTCACACCCACCGACATGACACCACAGCCGTAGTGCGTGAAGTGAGTTGAGTTGAGGTGAGGTGAGTTGATTTGAGATAGTTGAATGGAAGCATTGAATGAATGAGTCGATGTATGAATCAATGAATGTGGGTTACATGGATTAAGATAGATTTCCTACATTTGGTTCCTGCATGCATGTATGCTGGGTTACAGGTGTTGAACTGAGGTGTGTGTGTGTGTGTGTGTGTGATGGGTAGGGAGTCAGAGAGTGAGGGAGGGATGGAGGGGGGAGGGAGAGCGTAGGGTGAGAGGGTGAGGTGGGGTTGGTAGTGATGAGGAAGTTGACTTGTTTCAGTGTCCTTATGTGTGTGACCTTGTGAGGGATGTGTGTGTGTGTGTGTGTGTGTGTGTGTGTGTGTGTGTGGATAGATGATAATTGATTGTAGTGAATGAATGTTTGGCATGGTTGTTGGTGTGTATGAGAAGAGGGTTGGTGTTTGTTGTGAGTGTAAGTGTAAGTGATTGTTTGTGGAGGGTGTAGTTGGAGTTGGAGTTGCTGTTGGCGGCAGCAGTGTAGCTGTATTCGGTGAGTGTTGATGAATGGTTTTGAAGAAGGAATGAGGTTGGGGGTGTTGGGTGGGGGATGGGGAGCGGCTTGTTGATAGTTTTGCTGGATTTTTGGTGTGTGGCAGTTGGTCGGTGGGTGGGTGGGTGGATGTGTGCATCAGTCAGTCAGTAGTTAGTTAGTTAGTTAGTTAGTTAGTGAATGATGCATTCATTGATTCGGCAATGTGGATGATGTGAGTTGTGATGATGAAGGCAGGATGGGAGTGTATAGAGGTTTATTGGAAGTGGTTGAGAATTCTTGAAGGGAATGCATGAGATGAGGACGTGTGGCGAGGTGAGGGGAGGTGATGTGAGTTGTGTTGTGATGTGATGTGATGTGATATTGTGTGATATGAGAGTAGATGTAGAGGTAGAGGTAGAGGTATAGGTAGAAGTAGAGTTAATTTTGGTGTTGTGAAGCTGAGTGTCTGGTGGAATACTGATGTGTAGGTGTAGTTGTGGTTGTTGATATTTAGGTATTGAATTGAGGATGTGGATTTGCCTGTTTGTGAATGAGTATTTGGAGTTGTGTGATGATGTGATTGGATGAATAATTTGTCGAGGATTGGTGGTGGTGAGTGTGTGAGAGCGATGAAGTGAGTTGGCTAGAGATTGTGATTGGGATTATGATTGACAATGGAATGTAGTGAATTGAATGAAGTGAAGTGAAGTGGATTGCAGTGGATGGCGGTGTAATGTGGTTTAGTGTATTTTATGAATTGTATTGTGTTGTATTGTATTGTATTCTAGTGTAGTGTAGTGTAGTGTAGTGCAGTGGAGTGTAATTTGTCTGAATATTTGATGTGTTTGTGTGGTGATGGGTTTGAGTGGAGGGGCTATCATGAATGGGGTGAGGATGATGAGGTGGGTATTGATGAATAGATTGTTGAGATTGGGAATAATGAGGGCGTCGGGTGAAGCGATTGATTAAAGTGGAGGCAATGGAGAGGGTATGTGGTGTGATGTGACTTGAATTGCGTAAATCTGATAAGTAGGGAGGAGTGTGTGGCGAATAGGAGAGGAGATTTATAAATTGGTTATGATGTGGGATATGAGTAGTGTTTGTGTTAGTGGTAGTGTTATGTATGAGTATGAGTGGAATGAGTTGATAAGAGATGTATGTTGGTGAGTGTGTGTGTGTGTGTGTGATTGAGTGACTGAGTAATGTGAGAGGTGTGTATGAGAGTGGTGTAGTGTGTATAGATGAGGTTGAAGGAAGGAGTGAGTTTGTGAGAGAATGAGATGATATGTGTATGTGATGTGAAAGATGTGTTTGGTGGTCAGATGTTTCCTCCTATTTGTAATGTTGATATTTATGTAGTTGTAGTTGTATGTGTGTGTGAGGTGAGGTGAGGTGATGTGAGTTGAGATGAGATGTTGTATGAAGTAATATGTGGTGTGGATATTTATCAGGGTTATATTGCGTACAGAGTGATTGTATATTGTGAAGTGTTTTTGTTGTGAGTTTGTTTTGGTTAGGTGGTTAGTAATTGAGAAAGCTGTTGGTGGCCAGTGGAGAGGTGTGGTGTGTGGAGTGGAGTGGAGTGTAGCTTAATTGGAGGCGATGCGAGGCAAAGCATGTGAGGTGTTCTCATGTCATGTGAGGTGAGCACAGCGACTGGCAAGGGAGTTGGCTATCTCGGTAGTTTTGGTTTCGGTTGTGTGGTGATGCGTGTTTCGAAGTAGTAAGTGTTCCTCGTGTTTGGAGTTGAGTTAGTGTCAGTGTGGTTAGTTTGTTTTATGAAGAATGGTGTGGATGTATATTGATGAATGTTTTTGGTTAATCGAGGATACTATGAAGACAGTTGTTGATTGTCAGTGTTGATGTTGGTGTGTGTGTGTGTGTGTGTGTATGAGTGGGGTTGAACGGGGTGAAGGCGAGCCGAGTGGAAGCGAAATGCAGCGTGTAGTGTCGATGGTTGACCGAAATCGTTGGTCGTTGGCCATCGGTGTGTATTGTATTGTATTGTGATGGGGTTGGGTATTGTGGTGTGTTGTGTTGTGGTGTTGTGTGGGGCACCTGTTTGACATGTGGATGTGATGTTAAAGTTGTGTTTGAGCATGAATGAATAAGGTGATTTGTGATATAGCTTATTTTCACGTCTGTGCAGGTAAGTGGAATGAAATGAAATGAGATGAATGGAGATTCGATGTGATGTGATGCGATGCAGTGCAGTGCAGTGCAATGAAGTGATAGATGAGATGAGATGACATTCTGTGATGTTATGTTATGTGATGTGGTATGGTGTGGTTAGTGCCGGAATGTTATGTTATGTTATGTTGTGTTGTGTTATGTTAAGGTATGGTATGTTGTTGTGGATGTTTGATGGTGGTGTGAGTTGTTGTTGTGATGTTTGATTTATAGAATTTTTTCCTATGGATATTATATTGTGTATGCGGAGAATGATTGATTTGCTGTGTGAATGTGGTTTCAGTTTATGTAAGAGGATGATGTTTATGTGTGTGTGTGTGTGTGTGTGTGTCAGGTGAAAAGGTGAGTGAGTGAGTGAGCGACGGATGGCTGGCTGGCTGGCTGAGGAGAGAGAGGGAGAGAGTGAAGATGCAGCCGAGTAGCCAGTCAGTCAGTCAGTGAGACAGTTAGTCAGCTAGCCAGGCAGGCAGGCAGCCAGCCAACCCACCCTGTTGCTTACTTCGAATTGGACTATAGGCTAGTGTTTGAAGGAGAAAAGACTGAAGGGTGTTTTTTACAATGAAGCAAGTGTATTTGTTATAGACAGAGACAGAGACAGATATTTGAAACTAGAGATGGTGTGTCTTCACATTGACATGATGATGATGATGAGAAGAGTGATATATTTTGTAATTAAAATAATAATGTGATGTAATTATTGTTGTTGTTTTGGACAGTTGTTGCAACAGCCTCCGGGGCATCTGCCTCCTTGACATCGACGACATCCACAGCATTTAGGGCACTGAGGGCATGCAGCAGGACAGCAACCACCACGTGAGGCTTGTGCTGGTGCTGGTGCTGGTGCTGGCATTGGGTCTGGGACAGGACCGGCAATAGCTGAAAGGTGAAGAATACAAGACAATGCAAGGGAAGACTAGACGAGATGAGACAGGAGAGTATGCATGAGACAGCGATCATGTGATGAAAGAGAGGGACAAGTGCGTGCCTGCAGTATCCAGTAGATGGTATGTGGCTGGTTGGTAAACAGGCAGGGTAACACTTGACAAAGTAAAGACATGTATGTATTTGAATATGATTTGTGTGTTCGCCTATTACTTGTGTGTGTGTGTGTGTGTGTGTGTGTGTGTGTGTGTGTGTGTGTGTGTGTGTGTGTGTGTGTGTGTGTGTGTGTGTGTGTGTGTGTGTGTGTGTGTGTGTGTGTGTGTGTGTGTGTGTGTGTGTGGGAATGCATGAGATGAGGACGTGTGGCGAGGTGAGTTGTGTTGATGTGATGTGATGTAATATTGTGTGATATGAGAGTAGATGTAGAGGGAGAGGGAGAGTTAGGGGTACAGGTAGAAGTGGAGTTGATTTTGGTGTTTTGAAGCTGAGTGTCTGGTGGAATACTGATGTGTAGGTGTAGTTGTGGTTGTTGATATTTAGGTATTGAATTGAGGATGTGGATTTGCCTGTTTGTGAATGAGTATTTGGAGTTGTGTGATGATGTGATTGGATGAATAATTTGTCGAGGATTGGTGGTGGTGAGTGTGTGAGAGCGATGAAGTGAGTTGGCTAGAGATTGTGATTGGGATAATGATTGACCATGGAATGTAGTGAATTGAAGTGAAGTGAAGTGGATTGCAGTGGATGGCGGTGTAATGTGGTTTAGTGTATTTTATGAATTGTATTGTGTTGTATTGTATTGTATTCTAGTGTAGTGTAGTGTAGTGTAGTGCAGTGGAGTGTAATTTGTCTGAATATTTGATGTGTTTGTGTGGTGATGGGTTTGAGTGGAGGGGCTATCATGAATGGGGTGAGGATGATGAGGTGGGTATTGATGAATAGATTGTTGAGATTGGGAATAATGAGGGCGTCGGTTGAAGCGATTGATTAAAGTGGAGGCAATGGAGAGGGTATGTGGTGTGATGTGACTTATATTATTATTATATTATATTATTAGTCCCTTGGGTTCCTAGTGGAACATAGGGCTTCAGTAGCACGCCTCCAGTGACCTCTGTTCTCTGAGATCTTTTGAACCTGGTCCCACGACAGCCCAGAAGCTCTCATTTCCTGCTCGCACGACCTCCTCTATGTCACCCTTGGACGTCCAACTCGTCGCTTCCCATGGGGATTCCACTCGAGGGCCTGACGCGTGATGTCCTCCGTCGGCCTTCTCAGTGCATGGCCAATCCATCTCCACTTCCTCCTGCATATTTGTTGCGTGATAGGTTCTTGGTTGGTTCGTTCCCAGAGTTCCTTGTTGCTTATTTTTTCTGGCCATCTGATCTTCAGCAGCGAGCGTAAGCAGTTGTTGATGAATGTCTGTAGTTTATTGGAAATACCTTTCGTGACGCGCCAAGTCTCTGAGCCATACAAGAGCACTGACTTGACGTTGGTGTTGAAAATCCGTATCTTGTTCCGCATGCTGAGTGCAGAAGATCTCCACACTGGTTTCAGGCTAATGAATGCCTGTCTTGCTTTTCCGATTCTGACTTTGACGTCCTCGTCCGTCCCGCCTGTAGTTGAAACAGTGCTTCCTAGATAAGTAAAGGAGGTTACTTCCTTTAAGTTTCTCCCGTTGACAGTGATTGGAGTTTGTTGTTGTTGATGGTGGTGGTGCGGTATCTTCATCACTTCTGTCTTCTCTATATTCACCTGAAGTCCCGTCTTCGCTGCCTCTTCTATCAACTTGTTAGTTTTTGCCTGCAGATCTTCAAGTTTATGTGACATTAGGCATAAGTCATCGGCGAAATCCAAGTCTTCTAGGTTCTTTTCCGTCGTCCAGTGTATCCCCCTCTTCTCGCTGCCTACTGTTTGCTGCATGATCCAGTCCACCACAATCAAGAATATCATGGGGGATAGTAGGCAACCTTGTTTCACTCCTGTCTTCACTTCAAAGGCATCACTGAGCTTCCCATTGTGGATTACTTGGCATGTGGCATCTTCATATAGTTGTTGAATGAGGCGGATAAAGGTTTGCGGCACTCCGTAGTAATGAAGCAGCTTCCAAATTACCTCTCGGTCGACGCTGTCAAAGGCCTTCTCAAAGTCGATGAAGTTGAGGTGGAGAGGTGATTGCCATTCTATGCTCTGTTCTATGATGATGCGAAGCGTTGAAATTTGGTCTGCACATGATTTGTACTTCCTGAAGCCTGCCTGTTCCGGTCGTAGTTTTGAATCCAGTGCATCCCTTAGCCTCTCCAGGATGATGCGGCTTAATATTTTACTTGGGGTGGACAGGAGAGTGATTCCGCGCCAGTTCTTGCAAGCACTGAGGTCTCCCTTCTTCGGCAGTTTGACAAGGTAACCCTTCTTCCAATCGTCAGGTACCTTCTCTTCCTTCCACACCTTCTGCAATAGTGGTGTGAGCATGGCCGCTGTTGTCTCTGCATCTGTTTTCAGTGCTTCTGGCGGTATTCCATCTGGTCCTGCTGCTTTCCCACATTTCAGTAGCTTTATGGCGTTCAGGACTTCCATTTTCGTTGGGGGATTAATGTTCACTTGTAGTTCAGCGGCTGCAGGTGGTATTTCTGGACGAAGTGCAGGTGGTGGTCGATGTGACTTGAATTGCGTAAATCTGATAAGTAGGGAGGAGTGTGTGGCGAATAGGAGAGGAGATTTATAAATTGGTTATGATGTGGGATATGAGTAGTGTTTGTGTTAGTGGTAGTGTTATGTATGAGTATGAGTGGAATGAGTTGATAAGAGATGTATGTTGGTGAGTGTGTGTGTGTGTGTGTGTGTGTGTGTGTGTGATTGAGTGACTGAGTAATGTGAGAGGTGTGTATGAGAGTGGTGTAGTGTGTATAGATGAGGTTGAAGGAAGGAGTGAGTTTGTGAGAGAATGAGATGATATGTGTATGTGATGTGAAAGATGTGTTTGGTGGTCAGATGTTTCCTCCTATTTGTAATGTTGATATTTATGCAGTTGTAGCTGTAGTTGTATGTGTATGTGTGTGTGAGGTGAGTTGAGATGTTGTATGAAGTAATATGTGGTGTGGATATTTATCAGGGTTATATTGCGTACAGAGTGATTGTATATTGTGAAGTGTTTTTGTTGTGAGTTTGTTTTGGTTAGGTGGTTAGTATTTGAGAAAGCTGTTGGTGGCCAGTGGAGAGGTGTGGTGTGGTGTGGTGTGTGGAGTGGAGTGGAGTGGAGTGTAGCTTAATTGGAGGCGATGCGAGGCAAAGCATGTGAGGTGTTCTCATGTCATGTGAGGTGAGCACAGCGACTGGCAAGGGAGTTGGCTATCTCGGTAGTTTTGGTTTCGGTTGTGTGGTGATGCGTGTTTCGAAGTAGTAAGTGTTCCTCGTGTTTGGAGTTGAGTTAGTGTCAGTGTGGTTAGTTTGTTTTATGAAGAATGGTGTGGATGTATATTGATGAATGTTTTTGGTTAATCGAGGATACTATGAAGACAGTTGTTGATTGTCAGTGTTGATGTTGGTGTGTGTGTGTGTGTGTGTGTGTATGAGTGGGGTTGAACGGGGTGAAGGCGAGCCGAGTGGAAGCGAAATGCAGCGTGTAGTGTCGATGGTTGACCGAAATCGTTGGTCGTTGGCCATCGGTGTGTATTGTATTGTATTGTGATGGGGTTGGGTGGTGTTGTGTGGTGTGTGGGGCACCTGTTTGACATGTGGATGTGATGTTAAAGTTGTGTTTGAGCATGAATGAATAAGGTGATTTGTGATATAGCTTATTTTCACGTCTGTGCAGGTAAGTGGAATGAAATGAAATGAGATGAATGGAGATTCCATGTGATACGTGTGCAGTGCAGTGCAATGAAGTGATACATGAGATGAGATGACATTCTGTGATGTTATGTTATGTGATGTGGTATGGTGTGGTTAGTGCCGGAATGTTATGTTATGTTATGTTGTGTTGTGTTGTGTTATGTTAAGGTATGGTATGTTGTTGTGGATGTTTGATGGTGGTGTGAGTTGTTGTTGTGATGTTTGATTTATAGAATTTTTTCCTATGGATATTATATTGTGTATGCGGAGAATGATTGATTTGCTGTGTGAATGTGGTTTCAGTTTATGTAAGAGGATGATGTTTGTGTGTGTGTGTGTGTGTGTGTCAGGTGAAAAGATGAGTGAGTGAGTGAGCGACGGATGGCTGGCTGGCTGGCTGAGGATAGAGAGGGAGAGAGTGAAGATGCAGCCGAGTAGCCAGTCAGTCAGTCAGTCAGTCAGTGAGACAGTTAGTCAGCTAGCCAGCCAGGCAGGCAGGCAGCCAGCCAACCCACCCTGTTGCTTACTTCGAATTGGACTATAGGCTAGTGTTTGAAGGAGAAAAGACTGAAGGGTGTTTTTTACAATGAAGCAAGTGTATTTGTTATAGACAGAGACAGAGACAGATATTTGAAACTAGAGATGGTGTGTCTTCACATTGACATGATGATGATGATGAGAAGAGTGATATATTTTGTAATTAAAATAATAATGTGATGTAATTATTGTTGTTGTTTTGGACAGTTGTTGCAACAGCCTCCGGGGCATCTGCCTCCTTGACATCGACGACATCCACAGCATTTAGGGCACTGAGGGCATGCAGCAGGACAGCAACCACCACGTGAGGCTTGTGCTGGTGCTGGTGCTGGTGCTGGCATTGGGTCTGGGACAGGACCGGCAATAGCTGAAAGGTGAAGAATACAAGACAATGCAAGGGAAGACTAGACGAGATGAGACAGGAGAGTATGCATGAGACAGCGATCATGTGATGAAAGAGAGGGACAAGTGCGTGCCTGCAGTATCCAGTAGATGGTATGTGGCTGGTTGGTAAACAGGCAGGGTAACACTTGACAAAGTAAAGACATGTATGTATTTGAATATGATTTGTGTGTTCGCCTATTACTTGTGTGTGTGTGTGTGTGTGTGTGGGACGTGGGATTGAGTGTGAAGGAGTGAGGGTACTCACCTCCGAACTGGCATTCCAAGGACACAAGGAGTAGAAGTGAAAGGATCTGAAATGAGAATGCCGGTCAGTCGGCATATGGTGTTGGATGAGAGTAGTGTAATAACTTACAGTGAAGATTTGCATGATTTTGTTTTATTGTCAACTCGTGTGTCAGTGATCACATATAGGAGGAGCAGATTGTGTTGTTATTTATAGTGGAATTTTGTGAGTTTTAGTAGGACACGTGGTCACACCCACCGACATGACACCACAGCCGTAGTGCGTGAAGTGAGTTGAGTTGAGGTGGAGGTGAGGTGAGTTGATTTGAGATAGTTGAATGGAAGCATTGAATGAATGAGTCGATGTATGAATCAATGAATGTGGGTTACATGGATTAAGATAGATTTCCTACATTTGGTTCCTGCATGCATGTATGCTGGGTTACAGGTGTTGACCTGAGGTGTGTGTGTGTGTGTGTGTGTGTGATGGGTAGGGAGTCAGAGAGTGAGGGAGGGATGGAGGGGGGAGGGAGAGCGTAGGGTGAGAGGGTGAGGTGGGGTTGGTAGTGATGAGGAAGTTGACTTGTTTCAGTGTCTTTATGTGTGTGACGTTGAGGAAGGATGTGTGTGTGTGTGTGTGTGTGTGATTGAGTGACTGAGTAATGTGAGAGGTGTGTATGAGAGTGGTGTAGTGTGTATAGATGAGGTTGAAGGAAGGAGTGAGTTTGTGAGAGAATGAGATGATATGTGTATGTGATGTGAAAGATGTGTTTGGTGGTCAGATGTTTCCTCCTATTTGTAATGTTGATATTTATGCAGTTGTAGCTGTAGTTGTATGTGTATGTGTGTGTGAGGTGAGTTGAGATGTTGTATGAAGTAATATGTGGTGTGGATATTTATCAGGGTTATATTGCGTACAGAGTGATTGTATATTGTGAAGTGTTTTTGTTGTGAGTTTGTTTTGGTTAGGTGGTTAGTATTTGAGAAAGCTGTTGGTGGCCAGTGGAGAGGTGTGGTGTGGTGTGGTGTGTGGAGTGGAGTGGAGTGGAGTGTAGCTTAATTGGAGGCGATGCGAGGCAAAGCATGTGAGGTGTTCTCATGTCATGTGAGGTGAGCACAGCGACTGGCAAGGGAGTTGGCTATCTAGGTAGTTTTGGTTTCGGTTGTGTGGTGATGCGTGTTTCGAAGTAGTAAGTGTTCCTCGTGTTTGGAGTTGAGTTAGTGTCAGTGTGGTTAGTTTGTTTTATGAAGAATGGTGTGGATGTATATTGATGAATGTTTTTGGTTAATCGAGGATACTATGAAGACAGTTGTTGATTGTCAGTGTTGGTGTGTGTGTGTGTGTGTGTGTGTGTATGAGTGGGGTTGAACGGGGTGAAGGCGAGCCGAGTGGAAGCGAAATGCAGCGTGTAGTGTCGATGGTTGACCGAAATCGTTGGTCGTTGGCCATAGGTGTGTATTGTATTGTATTGTGATGGGGTTGGGTGGTGTTGTGTGGTGTGTGGGGCACCTGTTTGACATGTGGATGTGATGTTAAAGTTGTGTTTGAGCATGAATGAATAAGGTGATTTGTGATATAGCTTATTTTCACGTCTGTGCAGGTAAGTGGAATGAAATGAAATGAGATGAATGGAGATTCGATGTGATACGTTGCAGTGCAGTGCAATGAAGTGATACATGAGATGAGATGACATTCTGTGATGTTATGTTATGTGATGTGGTATGGTGTGGTTAGTGCCGGAATGTTATGTTATGTTATGTTGTGTTGTGTTGTGTTATGTTAAGGTATGGTATGTTGTTGTGGATGTTTGATGGTGGTGTGAGTTGTTGTTGTGATGTTTGATTTATAGAATTTTTTCCTATGGATATTATATTGTGTATGCGGAGAATGATTGATTTGCTGTGTGAATGTGGTTTCAGTTTATGTAAGAGGATGATGTTTATGTGTGTGTGTGTGTGTGTGTGTGTCAGGTGAAAAGGTGAGTGAGTGAGTGAGCGACGGATGGCTGGCTGGCTGGCTGAGGATAGAGAGGGAGAGAGTGAAGATGCAGCCGAGTAGCCAGTCAGTCAGTCAGTCAGTCAGTGAGACAGTTAGTCAGCTAGCCAGCCAGGCAGGCAGGCAGCCAGCCAACCCACCCTGTTGCTTACTTCGAATTGGACTATAGGCTAGTGTTTGAAGGAGAAAAGACTGAAGGGTGTTTTTTACAATGAAGCAAGTGTATTTGTTATAGACAGAGACAGAGACAGAGACAGATATTTGAAACTAGAGATGGTGTGTCTTCACATTGACATGATGATGATGAGAAGAGTGATATATTTTGTAATTAAAATAATAATGTGATGTAATTATTGTTGTTGTTTTGGACAGTTGTTGCAACAGCCTCCGGGGCATCTGCCTCCTTGACATCGACGACATCCACAGCATTTAGGGCACTGAGGGCATGCAGCAGGACAGCAACCACCACGTGAGGCTTGTGCTGGTGCTGGTGCTGGTGCTGGCATTGGGTCTGGGACAGGACCGGCAATAGCTGAAAGGTGAAGAATACAAGACAATGCAAGGGAAGACTAGACGAGATGAGACAGGAGAGTATGCATGAGACAGCGATCATGTGATGAAAGAGAGGGACAAGTGCGTGCCTGCAGTATCCAGTAGATGGTATGTGGCTGGTTGGTAAACAGGCAGGGTAACACTTGACAAAGTAAAGACATGTATGTATTTGAATATGATTTGTGTGTTCGCCTATTACTTGTGTGTGTGTGTGTGTGTGTGTGGACGTGGGATTGAGTGTGAAGGAGTGAGGGTACTCACCTCCGAACTGGCATTCCAAGGACACAAGGAGTAGAAGTGAAAGGATCTGAAATGAGAATGCCGGTCAGTCGGCATATGGTGTTGGATGAGAGTAGTGTAATAACTTACAGTGAAGATTTGCATGATTTTGTTTTATTGTCAACTCGTGTGTCAGTGATCACATATAGGAGGAGCAGATTGTGTTGTTATTTATAGTGGAATTTTGTGAGTTTTAGTAGGACACGTGGTCACACCCACCGACATGACACCACAGCCGTAGTGCGTGAAGTGAGTTGAGTTGAGGTGAGGTGAGTTGATTTGAGATAGTTGAATGGAAGCATTGAATGAATGAGTCGATGTATGAATCAATGAATGTGGGTTACATGGATTAAGATAGATTTCCTACATTTGGTTCCTGCATGCATGTATGCTGGGTTACAGGTGTTGAACTGAGGTGTGTGTGTGTGTGTGTGATGGGTAGGGAGTCAGAGAGTGAGGGAGGGATGGAGGGGGAGGGAGAGCGTAGGGTGAGAGGGTGAGGTGGGGTTGGTAGTGATGAGGAAGTTGACTTGTTTCAGTGTCCTTATGTGTGTGACGTTGGGGAAGATGTGTGTGTGTGTGTGTGTGTGTGTGTGTGGATAGATGATAATTGATTGTAGTGAATGAATGTTTGAGATGGTTGTTGGTGTGTATGAGAAGAGGGTTGGTGTTTGTTGTGAGTGTAAGTGTAAGTGATTGTTTGTGTAGGGTGTAGTTGGAGTTGGTGGTGGCGTTGGCGGTGTAGTTGTAGCTGTATTCGGTGAGTGTTGATGAATGGTTTTGAAGAAGGAATGGGGGTGGTGGGTGGGGGTTGGGGAGCGGCTTGTTGATAGTTTTGCTGGATTTTTGGTGTGTGGCAGTTGGTCGGTGGGTGGGTGGGTGGATGTGTGCATCAGTCAGTCAGGAGTCAGTTAGTTAGTTAGTTAGTTAGTTAGTTAGTTAGTTAGTTAGTTAGTTAGTTAGTTAGTTAGTTAGTTAGTTAGTTAGTTAGTTAGTTAGTTAGTTAGTTAGTTAGTTAGTTAGTTAGTTAGTTAGTTAGTTAGTTAGTTAGTTAGTTAGTTAGTTAGTTAGTTAGTTAGTTAGTTAGTTAGTTAGTTAGTTAGTTAGTTAGTTAGTTAGTTAGTTAGTTAGTTAGTTAGTTAGTTAGTTAGTTAGTTAGTTAGTTAGTTAGTTAGTTAGTTAGTTAGTTAATTAGTTATTGGTGAATGATGGATTGGTTGATTCGTCAATGTGGATGATGTGAGTTGTGATGATGAAGGCAGGATTGGAGTTTATAGAGGTTTATTGGAAGTGGTTGAGAATTCTTGAAGGGAATGCATGAGATGAGGACGTGTGGCGAGGTGAGTTGTGTTGATGTGATGTGATGTGATGTGATATTGTGTGATATGAGAGGAGATGTAGAGGTGGAGGTAGAGGTGTAAGTAGAAGTAGAGTTATTTTTGGTGTTGTGAAGCTGAGTGTCTGGTGGAATACTGATGTGTAGGTGTAGTTGTGGTTGTTGATATTTAGGTATTGAATTGAGGATGTGGATTTGCCTGTTTGTGAATGAGTATTTGGAGTTGTGTGATGATGTGATTGGATGAATAATTTGTCGAGGATTGGTGGTGGTGAGTGTGTGAGAGCGATGAAGTGAGTTGGCTAGAGATTGTGATTGGGATAATGATTGACCATGGAATGTAGTGAATTGAATTGAATTGAAGTGAAGTGAAGTGGATTGCAGTGGATGGCGGTGTAATGTGGTTTAGTGTATTTTATGAATTGTATTGTGTTGTATTGTATTGTATTCTAGTGTAGTGTAGTGTAGTGTAGTGCAGTGGAGTGTAATTTGTCTGAATATTTGATGTGTTTGTGTGGTGATGGGTTTGAGTGGAGGGGCTATCATGAATGGGGTGAGGATGATGAGGTGGGTATTGATGAATAGATGGTTGAGATTGGGAATAATGAGGGCGTCGGGTGAAGCGATTGATTAAAGTGGAGGCAATGGAGAGGGTATGTGGTGTGATGTGACTTGAATTGCGTAAATCTGATAAGTAGGGAGGAGTGTGGAGAATAGGAGGGGAGATTTATAAGTTGGTTATGATGTGGGATATGAGTAGTGTTTGTGTTAGTGGTAGTGTTATGTATGAGTATGAGTGGAATGAGTTGATAAGAGATGTATGTTGGTGAGTGAGTGAGTGTGTGTGTGTGTGTGCGTGTGATTGAGTGACTGAGTAATGTGAGAGGTGTGTATGAGAGTGGTGTAGTGTGTATAGATGAGGTTGAAGGGGGGAGTGAGTTTGTGAGAGAATGAGATGATATGTGTATGTGATGTGAAAGATGTGTTTGGTGGTCAGATGTTTCCTCCTATTTGTAATGTTGATATTTATGCAGTTGTAGCTGTAGTTGTATGTGTATGTGTGTGTGAGGTGAGTTGAGATGTTGTATGAAGTAATATGTGGTGTGGATATTTATCAGGGTTATATTGCGTACAGAGTGATTGTATATTGTGAAGTGTTTTTGTTGTGAGTTTGTTTTGGTTAGGTGGTTAGTATTTGAGAAAGCTGTTGGTGGCCAGTGGAGAGGTGTGGTGTGGTGTGGTGTGTGGAGTGGAGTGGAGTGGAGTGTAGCTTAATTGGAGGCGATGCGAGGCAAAGCATGTGAGGTGTTCTCATGTCATGTGAGGTGAGCACAGCGACTGGCAAGGGAGTTGGCTATCTCGGTAGTTTTGGTTTCGGTTGTGTGGTGATGCGTGTTTCGAAGTAGTAAGTGTTCCTCGTGTTTGGAGTTGAGTTAGTGTGTTGGAGTGGAGGGGCTATCATGAATGGGGTGAGGATGATGAGGTGGGTATTGATGAATAGATGGTTGAGATTGGGAATAATGAGGGCGTCGGGTGAAGCGATTGATTAAAGTGGAGGCAATGGAGAGGGTATGTGGTGTGATGTGACTTGAATTGCGTAAATCTGATAAGTAGGTAGGAGTGTGGAGAATAGGAGAGGAGATTTATAAGTTGGTTATGATGTGGGATATGAGTAGTGTTTGTGTTAGTGGTAGTGTTATGTCTGAGTATGAGTGGAATGAGTTGATAAGAGATGTATGTTGGTGAGTGTGTGTGTGTGTGTGTGTGTGTGTGATTGAGTGACTGAGTAATGTGAGAGGTGTGTATGAGAGTGGTGTAGTGTGTATAGATGAGGTTGAAGGGAGGAGTGAGTTTGTGAGAGAATGAGATGATATGTGTATGTGATGTGAAAGATGTGTTTGGTGGTCAGATGTTTCCTCCTATTTGTAATGTTGATATTTATGTAGTTGTAGCTGTAGTTGTATGTGTATGTGTGTGTGAGGTGAGTTGAGATGTTGTATGAAGTAATATGTGGTGTGGATATTTATCAGGGTTATATTGCGTACAGAGTGATTGTATATTGTGAAGTGTTTTTGTTGTGAGTTTGTTTTGGTTAGGTGGTTAGTAATTGAGAAAGCTGTTGGTGGCCAGTGGAGAGGTGTGGTGTGGTGTGGTGTGTGGAGTGGAGTGGAGTGGAGTGTAGCTTAATTGGAGGCGATGCGAGGCAAAGCATGTGAGGTGTTCTCATGTCATGTGAGGTGAGCACAGCGACTGGCAAGGGAGTTGGCTATCTCGGTAGTTTTGGTTTCGGTTGTGTGGTGATGCGTGTTTCGAAGTAGTAAGTGTTCCTCGTGTTTGGAGTTGAGTTAGTGTCAGTGTGGTTAGTTTGTTTTATGAAGAATGGTGTGGATGTATATTGATGAATGTTTTTGGTCAATCGAGGATACTATGAAGACAGTTGTTGATTGTCAGTGTTGATGTTGGTGTGTGTGTGTGTGTGTGTGTATGAGTGGGGTTGAACGGGGTGAAGGCGAGCCGAGTGGAAGCGAAATGCAGCGTGTAGTGTCGATGGTTGACCGAAATCGTTGGTCGTTGGCCATAGGTGTGTATTGTATTGTATTGTGATGGGGTTGGGTGGTGTTGTGTGGTGTGTGGGGCACCTGTTTGACATGTGGATGTGATGTTAAAGTTGTGTTTGAGCATGAATGAATAAGGTGATTTGTGATATAGCTTATTTTCACGTCTGTGCAGGTAAGTGGAATGAAATGAAATGAGATGAATGGAGATTCGATGTGATACGTAGTGCAGTGCAGTGCAATGAAGTGATACATGAGATGAGATGACATTCTGTGATGTTATGTTATGTGATGTGGTATGGTGTGGTTAGTGCCGGAATGTTATGTTATGTTATGTTGTGTTGTGTTGTGTTATGTTAAGGTATGGTATGTTGTTGTGGATGTTTGATGGTGGTGTGAGTTGTTGTTGTGATGTTTGATTTATAGAATTTTTTCCTATGGATATTATATTGTGTATGCGGAGAATGATTGATTTGCTGTGTGAATGTGGTTTCAGTTTATGTAAGAGGATGATGTTTATGTGTGTGTGTGTGTGTGTGTGTGTGTCAGGTGAAAAGGTGAGTGAGTGAGTGAGCGACGGATGGCTGGCTGGCTGGCTGAGGATAGAGAGGGAGAGAGTGAAGATGCAGCCGAGTAGCCAGTCAGTCAGTCAGTCAGTCAGTGAGACAGTTAGTCAGCTAGCCAGCCAGGCAGGCAGCCAGCCAACCCACCCTGTTGCTTACTTCGAATTGGACTATAGGCTAGTGTTTGAAGGAGAAAAGACTGAAGGGTGTTTTTTACAATGAAGCAAGTGTATTTGTTATAGACAGAGACAGAGACAGAGACAGATATTTGAAACTAGAGATGGTGTGTCTTCACATTGACATGATGATGATGATAAAGAGTGATATATTTTGTAATTAAAATAATAATGTGATGTAATTATTGTTGTTGTTTTGGACAGTTGTTGCAACAGCCTCCGGGGCATCTGCCTCCTTGACATCGACGACATCCACAGCATTTAGGGCACTGAGGGCATGCAGCAGGACAGCAACCACCACGTGAGGCTTGTGCTGGTGCTGGTGCTGGTGCTGGCATTGGGTCTGGGACAGGACCGGCAATAGCTGAAAGGTGAAGAATACAAGACAATGCAAGGGAAGACTAGACGAGATGAGACAGGAGAGTATGCATGAGACAGCGATCATGTGATGAAAGAGAGGGACAAGTGCGTGCCTGCAGTATCCAGTAGATGGTATGTGGCTGGTTGGTAAACAGGCAGGGTAACACTTGACAAAGTAAAGACATGTATGTATTTGAATATGATTTGTGTGTTCGCCTATTACTTGTGTGTGTGTGTGTGTGTGGACGTGGGATTGAGTGTGAAGGAGTGAGGGTACTCACCTCCGAACTGGCATTCCAAGGACACAAGGAGTAGAAGTGAAAGGATCTGAAATGAGAATGCCGGTCAGTCGGCATATGGTGTTGGATGAGAGTAGTGTAATAACTTACAGTGAAGATTTGCATGATTTTGTTTTATTGTCAACTCGTGTGTCAGTGATCACATATAGGAGGAGCAGATTGTGTTGTTATTTATAGTGGAATTTTGTGAGTTTTAGTAGGACACGTGGTCACACCCACCGACATGACACCACAGCCGTAGTGCGTGAAGTGAGTTGAGTTGAGGTGAGGTGAGTTGATTTGAGATAGTTGAATGGAAGCATTGAATGAATGAGTCGATGTATGAATCAATGAATGTGGGTTACATGGATTAAGATAGATTTCCTACATTTGGTTCCTGCATGCATGTATGCTGGGTTACAGGTGTTGAACTGAGGTGTGTGTGTGTGTGTGTGTGTGATGGGTAGGGAGTCAGAGAGTGAGGGAGGGATGGAGGGGGAGGGAGAGCGTAGGGTGAGAGGGTGAGGTGGGGTTGGTAGTGATGAGGAAGTTGACTTGTTTCAGTGTCCTTGTGTGTGTGACTTGTGTGTGTGTGTGTGTGTGTGTGTGTGTGTGGATAGATGATAATTGATTGTAGTGAATGAATGTTTGACATGGTTGTTGGTGTGTATGAGAAGAGGGTTGGTGTTTGTTGTGAGTGTAAGTGTAAGTGATTGTTTGTGGAGGGTGTAGTTGGAGTTGGTGGTGGCGGTGGCGGTGTAGTTGTAGCTGTATTCGGTGAGTGTTGATGAATGGTTTTGAAGAAGGAATGGGGGTGGTGGGTGGGGGTTGGGGAGCGGCTTGTTGATAGTTTTGCTGGATTTTTGGTGTGTGGCAGTTGGTCGGTGGGTGGGTGGGTGGATGTGTGCATCAGTCAGTCAGGAGTCAGTTAGTTAGTTAGTTAGTTAGTTAGTTAGTTAGTTAGTTAGTTAGTTAGTTAGTTAGTTAGTTAGTTAGTTAGTTAGTTAGTTAGTTAGTTAGTTAGTTAGTTAGTTAGTTAGTTAGTTAGTTAGTTAGTTAGTTAGTTAGTTAGTTAGTTAGTTAGTTAGTTAGTTAGTTAGTTAGTTAGTTAGTTAGTTAGTTAGTTAGTTAGTTAGTTAGTTAGTTAGTTAGTTAGTAGTTAGTTAGTTAGTTAGTTAGTTAGTTAGTTAGTTAGTTAGTTAGTTAGTTAGTTAGTTAGTTAGTTAGTTAGTTAGTTAGTTAGTTAGTTAGTTAGTTAGTTAGTTAGTTAGTTAGTTAGTTAGTTAGTTAGTTAGTTAGTTAGTTAGTTAGTTAGTTAGTGAATGATGCATTCATTGATTCGGCAATGTGGATGATGTGAGTTGTGATGATGAAGGCAGGATGGGAGTGTATAGAGGTTTATTGGAAGTGGTTGAGAATTCTTGAAGGGAATGCATGAGATGAGGACGTGTGGCGAGGTGAGTTGTGTTGATGTGATGTGATGTGATGTGATATTGTGTGATATGAGAGTAGATGTAGAGGTGGAGGTAGAGGTGAGTAGAAGTAGAGTTATTTTTGGTGTTGTGAAGCTGAGTGTCTGGTGGAATACTGATGTGTAGGTGTAGTTGTGGTTGTTGATATTTAGGTATTGAATTGAGGATGTGGATTTGCCTGTTTGTGAATGAGTATTTGGAGTTGTGTGATGATGTGATTGGATGAATAATTTGTCGAGGATTGGTGGTGGTGAGTGTGTGAGAGCGATGAAGTGAGTTGGCTAGAGATTGTGATTGGGATTATGATTGACAATGGAATGTAGTGAATTGAATTGAAGTGAAGTGAAGTGAAGTGGATTGCAGTGGATGGCGGTGTAATGTGGTTTAGTGTATTTTATGAATTGTATTGTGTTGTATTGTATTGTATTCTAGTGTAGTGTAGTGTAGTGTAGTGCAGTGGAGTGTAATTTGTCTGAATATTTGATGTGTTTGTGTGGTGATGGGTTTGAGTGGAGGGGCTATCATGAATGGGGTGAGGATGATGAGGTGGGTATTGATGAATAGATGGTTGAGATTGGGAATAATGAGGGCGTCGGGTGAAGCGATTGATTAAAGTGGAGGCAATGGAGAGGGTATGTGGTGTGATGTGACTTGAATTGCGTAAATCTGATAAGTAGGGAGGAGTGTGGAGAATAGGAGAGGAGATTTATAAGTTGGTTATGATGTGGGATATGAGTAGTGTTTGTGTTAGTGGTAGTGTTATGTATGAGTATGAGTGGAATGAGTTGATAAGAGATGTATGTTGGTGAGTGTGTGTGTGTGTGTGTGTGTGTGTGTGATTGAGTGACTGAGTAATGTGAGAGGTGTGTATGAGAGTGGTGTAGTGTGTATAGATGAGGTTGAAGGGGGGAGTGAGTTTGTGAGAGAATGAGATGATATGTGTATGTGATGTGAAAGATGTGTTTGGTGGTCAGATGTTTCCTCCTATTTGTAATGTTGATATTTATGTAGTTGTAGTTGTAGTTGTATGTGTATGTGTGTGTGAGGTGAGATGAGATGTTGTATGAAGTAATATGTGGTGTGGATATTTATCAGGGTTATATTGCGTACAGAGTGATTGTATATTGTGAAGTGTTTTTGTTGTGAGTTTGTTTTGGTTAGGTGGTTAGTAATTGAGAAAGCTGTGGGTGGCCAGTGGAGAGGTGTGGTGTGGTGTGGTGTGTGGAGTGGAGTGGAGTGGAGTGTAGCTTAATTGGAGGCGATGCGAGGCAAAGCATGTGAGGTGTTCTCATGTCATGTCAGGTGAGCACAGCGACTGGCAAGGGAGTTGGCTATCTCGGTAGTTTTGGTTTCGGTTGTGTGGTGATGCGTGTTTCGAAGTAGTAAGTGTTCCTCGTGTTTGGAGTTGAGTTAGTGTCAGTGTGGTTAGTTTGTTTTATGAAGAATGGTGTGGATGTATATTGATGAATGTTTTTGGTCAATCGAGGATACTATGAAGACAGTTGTTGATTGTCAGTGTTGATGTTGGTGTGTGTGTGTGTGTGTGTGTGTGTGTATGAGTGGGGTTGAACGGGGTGAAGGCGAGCCGAGTGGAAGCGAAATGCAGCGTGTAGTGTCGATGGTTGACCGAAATCGTTGGTCGTTGGCCATAGGTGTGTATTGTATTGTATTGTATTTGATGGGGTTGGGTATTGTGGTGTGGTGTGTTGTGTTGTGGTGTTGTGTGGGGCACCTGTTTGACATGTGGATGTGATGTTAAAGTTGTGTTTGAGCATGAATGAATAAGGTGATTTGTGATATAGCTTATTTTCACGTCTGTGCAGGTAAGTGGAATGAAATGAAATGAGATGAATGGAGATTCGATGTGATGTGTGCGTGCAGTGCAGTGCAGTGCAATGAAGTGATACATGAGATGAGATGACATTCTGTGATGTTATGTTATGTGATGTGGTATGGTGTGGTTAGTGCCGGAATGTTATGTTATGTTGTGTTGTGTTGTGTTGTGTTATGGTATGGTATGTTGTTGTGGATGTTTGATGGTGGTGTGAGTTGTTGTTGTGATGTTTGATTTATAGAATTTTTTCCTATGGATATTATATTGTGTATGCGGAGAATGATTGATTTGCTGTGTGAATGTGGTTTCAGTTTATGTAAGAGGATGATGTTTTGTGTGTGTGTGTGTGTGTGTGTCAGGTGAAAAGGTGAGTGAGTGAGTGAGCGACGGATGGCTGGCTGGCTGGCTGAGGATAGAGAGGGAGAGAGTGAAGATGCAGCCGAGTAGCCAGTCAGTCAGTCAGTCAGTCAGTGAGACAGTTAGTCAGCTAGCCAGCCAGGCAGGCAGGCAGCCAGCCAACCCACCCTGTTGCTTACTTCGAATTGGACTATAGGCTAGTGTTTGAAGGAGAAAAGACTGAAGGGTGTTTTTTACAATGAAGCAAGTGTATTTGTTATAGACAGAGACAGAGACAGAGACAGATATTTGAAACTAGAGATGGTGTGTCTTCACATTGACATGATGATGATGATAAAGAGTGATATATTTTGTAATTAAAATAATAATGTGATGTAATTATTGTTGTTGTTTTGGACAGTTGTTGCAACAGCCTCCGGGGCATCTGCCTCCTTGACATCGACGACATCCACAGCATTTAGGGCACTGAGGGCATGCAGCAGGACAGCAACCACCACGTGAGGCTTGTGCTGGTGCTGGTGCTGGTGCTGGCATTGGGTCTGGGACAGGACCGGCAATAGCTGAAAGGTGAAGAATACAAGACAATGCAAGGGAAGACTAGACGAGATGAGACAGGAGAGTATGCATGAGACAGCGATCATGTGATGAAAGAGAGGGACAAGTGCGTGCCTGCAGTATCCAGTAGATGGTATGTGGCTGGTTGGTAAACAGGCAGGGTAACACTTGACAAAGTAAAGACATGTATGTATTTGAATATGATTTGTGTGTTCGCCTATTACTTGTGTGTGTGTGTGTGTGTGTGGACGTGGGATTGAGTGTGAAGGAGTGAGGGTACTCACCTCCGAACTGGCATTCCAAGGACACAAGGAGTAGAAGTGAAAGGATCTGAAATGAGAATGCCGGTCAGTCGGCATATGGTGTTGGATGAGAGTAGTGTAATAACTTACAGTGAAGATTTGCATGATTTTGTTTTATTGTCAACTCGTGTGTCAGTGATCACATATAGGAGGAGCAGATTGTGTTGTTATTTATAGTGGAATTTTGTGAGTTTTAGTAGGACACGTGGTCACACCCACCGACATGACACCACAGCCGTAGTGCGTGAAGTGAGTTGAGTTGAGGTGAGGTGAGTTGATTTGAGATAGTTGAATGGAAGCATTGAATGAATGAGTCGATGTATGAATCAATGAATGTGGGTTACATGGATTAAGATAGATTTCCTACATTTGGTTCCTGCATGCATGTATGCTGGGTTACAGGTGTTGAACTGAGGTGTGTGTGTGTGTGTGTGTGTGATGGGGAGGGAGTCAGAGAGTGAGGGAGGGATGGAGGGAGGAGAGAGAGCGGAGGGTGAGAGGGTGAGGTGGGGTTGGTAGTGATGAGGAAGTTGACTTGTTTCAGTGTCCTTGTGTGTGTGACTTGTGTGTGTGTGTGTGTGTGTGTGTGTGTGGATAGATGATAATTGATTGTAGTGAATGAATGTTTGACATGGTTGTTGGTGTGTATGAGAAGAGGGTTGGTGTTTGTTGTGAGTGTAAGTGTAAGTGATTGTTTGTGGAGGGTGTAGTTGGAGTTGGAGGTGGCGGTGGCGGTGTAGTTGTAGCTGTATTCGGTGAGTGTTGATGAATGGTTTTGAAGAAGGAATGGGGGTGGTGGGTGGGGGTTGGGGAGCGGCTTGTTGATAGTTTTGCTGGATTTTTGGTGTGTGGCAGTTGGTCGGTGGGTGGGTGGGTGGATGTGTGCATCAGTCAGTCAGGAGTCAGTTAGTTAGTTAGTTAGTTAGTTAGTTAGTTAGTTAGTTAGTTAGTTAGTTAGTTAGTTAGTTAGTTAGTTAGTTAGTTAGTTAGTTAGTAGTTATAGTTGTTAGTTAGTTAAGTAGTGTAGTTTTAGTAGTTTTATGTTAGTTTAGTTAGTTAGTTAGTTAGTTAGTGAATGATGCATTCATTGATTCGGCAATGTGGATGATGTGAGTTGTGATGATGAAGGCAGGATGGGAGTGTATAGAGGTTTATTGGAAGTGGTTGAGAATTCTTGAAGGGAATGCATGAGATGAGGACGTGTGGCGAGGTGAGTTGTGTTGATGTGATGTGATGTGATGTGATATTGTGTGATATGAGAGTAGATGTAGAGGTGGAGGTAGAGGTGTAAGTAGAAGTAGAGTTATTTTTGGTGTTGTGAAGCTGAGTGTCTGGTGGAATACTGATGTGTAGGTGTAGTTGTGGTTGTTGATATTTAGGTATTGAATTGAGGATGTGGATTTGCCTGTTTGTGAATGAGTATTTGGAGTTGTGTGATGATGTGATTGGATGAATAATTTGTCGAGGATTGGTGGTGGTGAGTGTGTGAGAGCGATGAAGTGAGTTGGCTAGAGATTGTGATTGGGATTATGATTGACAATGGAATGTAGTGAAGTGAAGTGAAGTGAAGTGGATTGCAGTGGATGGCGGTGTAATGTGGTTTAGTGTATTTTATGAATTGTATTGTGTTGTATTGTATTGTATTGTGTTGTACTAGTGTAGTGTAGTGTAGTGTAGTGCAGTGTAATTTGTCTGAATATTTGATGTGTTTGTGTGGTGATGGGTTTGAGTGGAGGGGCTATCATGAATGGGGTGAGGATGATGAGGTGGGTATTGATGAATAGATGGTTGAGATTGGGAATAATGAGGGCGTCGGGTGAAGCGATTGATTAAAGTGGAGGCAATGGAGAGGGTATGTGGTGTGATGTGACTTGAATTGCGTAAATCTGATAAGTAGGTAGGAGTGTGGAGAATAGGAGAGGAGATTTATAAGTTGGTTATGATGTGGGATATGAGTAGTGTTTGTGTTAGTGGTAGTGTTATGTCTGAGTATGAGTGGAATGAGTTGATAAGAGATGTATGTTGGTGAGTGTGTGTGTGTGTGTGTGATTGAGTGACTGAGTAATGTGAGAGGTGTGTATGAGAGTGGTGTAGTGTGTATAGATGAGGTTGAAGGGGGGAGTGAGTTTGTGAGAGAATGAGATGATATGTGTATGTGATGTGAAAGATGTGTTTGGTGGTCAGATGTTTCCTCCTATTTGTAATGTTGATATTTATGTAGTTGTAGTTGTAGTTGTATGTGTGTGTGTGTGAGGTGAGATGAGATGAGATGTTGTATGAAGTAATATGTGGTGTGGATATTTATCAGGGTTATATTGCGTACAGAGTGATTGTATATTGTGAAGTGTTTTTGTTGTGAGTTTGTTTTGGTTAGGTGGTTAGTAATTGAGAAAGCTGTGGGTGGCCAGTGGAGAGGTGTGGTGTGGTGTGTGGAGTGGAGTGGAGTGGAGTGTAGCTTAATTGGAGGCGATGCGAGGCAAAGCATGTGAGGTGTTCTCATGTCATGTCAGGTGAGCACAGCGACTGGCAAGGGAGTTGGCTATCTCGGTAGTTTTGGTTTCGGTTGTGTGGTGATGCGTGTTTCGAAGTAGTAAGTGTTCCTCGTGTTTGGAGTTGAGTTAGTGTCAGTGTGGTTAGTTTGTTTTATGAAGAATGGTGTGGATGTATATTGATGAATGTTTTTGGTCAATCGAGGATACTATGAAGACAGTTGTTGATTGTCAGTGTTGATGTTGGTGTGTGTGTGTGTGTGTGTGTGTGTATGAGTGGGGTTGAACGGGGTGAAGGCGAGCCGAGTGGAAGCGAAATGCAGCGTGTAGTGTCGATGGTTGACCGAAATCGTTGGTCGTTGGCCATAGGTGTGTATTGTATTGTATTGTGATGGGGTTGGGTATTGTGGTGTGGTGTGTTGTGGTGGTGTGTTGTGTTGTGGTGTTGTGTGGGGCACCTGTTTGACATGTGGATGTGATGTTAAAGTTGTGTTTGAGCATGAATGAATAAGGTGATTTGTGATATAGCTTATTTTCACGTCTGTGCAGGTAAGTGGAATGGAATGAAATGAAATGAAATGAGATGAATGGAGATTCGATGTGATGTGATGCGATGCAGTGCAGTGCGGTGCAGTGCAGTGCAGTGCAGTGCAGTGCAATGAAGTGATACATGAGATGAGATGACATTCTGTGATGTTATGTTATGTGATGTGGTATGGTGTGGTTAGTGCCGGAATGTTATGTTATGTTGTGTTGTGTTGTGTTATGTCAAGTTATGGTATGGTATGTTGTTGTGGATGTTTGATGGTGGTGTGAGTTGTTGTTGTGATGTTTGATTTATAGAATTTTTTCCTATGGATATTATATTGTGTATGCGGAGAATGATTGATTTGCTGTGTGAATGTGGTTTCAGTTTATGTAAGAGGATGATGTTTATGTGTGTGTGTGTGTGTGTGTGTGTCAGGTGAAAAGGTGAGGAGTGAGTGAGTGAGTGAGCGACGGATGGCTGGCTGGCTGGCTGGCTGAGGATAGAGAGGGAGAGAGTGAAGATGCAGCCGAGTAGCCAGTCAGTCAGTCAGTGAGACAGTTAGTCAGCTAGCCAGCCAGGCAGGCAGCCAGCCAACCCACCCACCTGTTGCTTACTTCGAATTGGACTATAGGCTAGTGTTTGAAGGAGAAAAGACTGAAGGGTGTTTTTTACAATGAAGCAAGTGTATTTGTTATAGACAGAGACAGAGACAGAGACAGATATTTGAAACTAGAGATGGTGTGTCTTCACATTGACATGATGATGATGATAAGAGTGATATATTTTGTAATTAAAATAATAATGTGATGTAATTATTGTTGTTGTTTTGGACAGTTGTTGCAACAGCCTCCGGGGCATCTGCCTCCTTGACATCGACGACATCCACAGCATTTAGGGCACTGAGGGCATGCAGCAGGACAGCAACCACCACGTGAGGCTTGTGCTGGTGCTGGTGCTGGTGCTGGTGCTGGCATTGGGTCTGGAACAGGACCGGCAATAGCTGAAAGGTGAAGAATACAAGACAATGCAAGGGAAGACTAGACGAGATGAGACAGGAGAGTATGCATGAGACAGCGATCATGTGATGAAAGAGAGGGACAAGTGCGTGCCTGCAGTATCCAGTAGATGGTATGTGGCTGGTTGGTAAACAGGCAGGGTAACACTTGACAAAGTAAAGACATGTATGTATTTGAATATGATTTGTGTGTTCGCCTATTACTTGTGTGTGTGTGTGTGTGTGTGTGTGTGTGTGTGTGTGTGGACGTGGGCGAATAGGAGAGGAGATTTATAAATTGGTTATGATGTGGGATATGAGTAGTGTTTGTGTTAGTGGTAGTGTGGGATGAGTGG
>OX104132.1:56282-104655 GCA_944470555.2 Heterobilharzia americana
ACCTCACACACACATACACATACAACTACAACTACAACTACAACTACATAAATATCAACATTACAAATAGGAGGAAACATCTGACCACCAAACACATCTTTCACATCACATACACATATCATCTCATTCTCTCACAAACTCACTCCCCCCTTCAACCTCATCTATACACACTACACCACTCTCATACACACCTCTCACATTACTCAGTCACTCAATCACACACACACACACACACACACACACACACACATCACCAACATACATCTCTTATCAACTCATTCCACTCATACTCAGACATAACACTACCACTAACACAAACACTACTCATATCCCACATCATAACCAATTTATAAATCTCCTCTCCTATTCTCCACACTCCTCCCTACTTATCAGATTTACGCAATTCAAGTCACATCACACCACATACCCTCTCCATTGCCTCCACTTTAATCAATCGCTTCACCCGACGCCCTCATTATTCCCAATCTCAACCATCTATTCATCAATACCCACCTCATCATCCTCACCCCATTCATGATAGCCCCTCCACTCCAACCCATCACCACACAAACACATCAAATATTCAGACAAATTACACTGCACTACACTACACTACACTACACTACACAACACTAGAATACAATACAATACAATACAACACAATACAATTCATAAAATACACTAAACCACATTACACCGCCATCCACTGCAATCCACTTCACTTCACTTCACTTCAATTCAATTCACTACATTCCATTGTCAATCATAATCCCAATCACAATCTCTAGCCAACTCACTTCATCGCTCTCACACACTCACCACCACCAATCCTCGACAAATTATTCATCCAATCACATCATCACACAACTCCAAATACTCATTCACAAACAGGCAAATCCACATCCTCAACTCAATACCTAAATATCAACAACCACAACTACACCTACACATCAGTATTCCACCAGACACTCAGCTTCACAACACCAAAAATAACTCTACTTCTACTTCCACCTCTACCTTCACCTTACATCCTACCTCTACATCTACTCTCATATCACACAATATCACATCACATCACATCACATCACATCAACACAACTCACCTCACCTCGCCACACGTCCTCATCTCATGCATTCCCTTCAAGAATTCTCAACCACTTCCAATAAACCTCTATACACTCCCATCCTGCCTTCATCATCACAACTCACATCATCCACATGGCCGAATCAATGAATGCATCATTCACTAACTAACTAACTAACTAACTAACTAACTAACTAACTAACTAACTAACTAACTAACTAACTAACTAACTAACTAACTAACTAACTAACTAACTAACTAACTAACTAACTAACTAACTAACTAACTAACTAACTAACTAACTAACTAACTAACTAACTAACTAACTAACTAACTAACTAACTAACTAACTAACTAACTAACTAACTAACTAACTAACTAACTAACTAACTAACTAACTAACTAACTAACTAACTAACTAACTAACTAACTAACTAACTAACTAACTAACTAACTAACTAACTAACTAACTAACTAACTAACTAACTAACTAACTAACTAACTAACTAACTAACTAACTAACTAACTAACTAACTAACTAACTACTAACTAACTAACTAACTAACTAACTAACTAACTAACTAACTAACTAACTAACTAACTAACTAACTAACTAACTAACTAACTAACTAACTAACTAACTAACTAACTAACTAACTAACTAACTAACTAACTAACTAACTAACTAACTAAATAACTAACTAACTAACTAACTAACTAACTAACTAACTAACTAACCAACTAACTAACTAACTAACTAACTAACTAACTAACTGACTCCTGACTGACTGATGCACACATCCACCCACCCAAAAAAAAAAAAAAAAAAAAAAAAAAAAATCCAGCAAAACTATCAATAAGCAGCTCCCCACCCACCACCGCAAACTTCATTCCTTCTTCAAAACCATTCATCAACACTCACCGAATACAGCTACAACTACACCGCCACCGCCACCGCAACCCCACCACCACCACCACCACCACCACCAACAGCAACTCCAACTCCAACTACACTCTCCACAAACAATCACTTACACTTACACTCACAACAAACACCAACCCTCTTCTCATACACACCAACAACCATGTCAAACATTCATTCACTACAATCAATTATCATCTATCCACACACACACACACACACACACACACACACACACACACACACACACACACACACACACACACACACCTCAGTTCAACACCTGTAACCCAGCATACATGCATGCAGGAACCAAATGTAGGAAATCTATCTTAATCCATGTAACCCACATTCATTGATTCATACATCGACTCATTCATTCAATGCTTCCATTCAACTATCTCAAATCAACTCACTCACCTCACCTCAACTCAACTCATCACCTCACTTCACGCACTACGGCTGTGGTGTCATGTCGGTGGGTGTGACCACGTGTCCTACTAAAACTCACAAAATTCCACTATAAATAACAACACAATCTGCTCCTCCTATATGTGATCACTGACACACGAGTTGACAATAAAACAAAATCATGCAAATCTTCACTGTAAGTTATTACACTACTCTCATCCAACACCATATGCCGACTGACCGGCATTCTCATTTCAGATCCTTTCACTTCTACTCCTTGTGTCCTTGGAATGCCAGTTCGGAGGTGAGTACCCTCACTCCTTCACACTCAATCCCACACACACACACACACACACACACACAAGTAATAGGCGAACACACAAATCATATTCAAATACATACATGTCTTTACTTTGTCAAGTGTTACCCTGCCTGTTTACCAACCAGCCACATACCATCTACTGGATACTGCAGGCACGCACTTGTCCCTCTCTTTCATCACATGATCGCTGTCTCATGCATACTCTCCTGTCTCATCTCGTCTAGTCTTCCCTTGCATTGTCTTGTATTCTTCACCTTTCAGCTATTGCCGGTCCTGTCCCAGACCCAATGCCAGCACCAGCACCAGCACCAGCACCACAAGCCTCACGTGGTGGTTGCTGTCCTGCTGCATGCCCTCAGTGCCCTAAATGCTGTGGATGTCGTCGATGTCAAGGAGGCAGATGCCCCGGAGGCTGTTGCAACAACTGTCCAAAACAACAACAATAATTACATCACATTATTATTTTAATTACAAAATATATCACTCTTATCATCATCATCATGTCAATGTGAAGACACACCATCTCTAGTTTCAAATATCTGTCTCTGTCTCTGTCTCTATAACAAATACACTTGCTTCATTGTAAAAAACACCCTTCAGTCTTTTCTCCTTCAAACACTAGCCTATAGTCCAATTCGAAGTAAGCAACAGGGTGGGTTGGCTGGCTGCCTGCCTGGCTGGCTAGCTGACTAACTGTCTCACTGACTGACTGACTGACTGGCTACTCGGCTGCATCTTCACTCTCTCCCTCTCTATCCTCAGCCAGCCAGCCAGCCATCCGTCGCTCACTCACTCACTCACCTTTTCACCTGACACACACACACACACACACACACAATAAACATCATCCTCTTACATAAACTGAAACCACATTCACACAGCAAATCAATCATTCTCCGCATACACAATATAATATCCATAGGAAAAAATTCTATAAATCAAACATCACAACAACAACTCACACCACCATCAAACATCCACAACAACATACCATACCATAACTTGACATAACACAACACAACATAACATAACACAACATAACATAACATTCCGGCACTAACCACACCATACCACATCACATAACATAACATCACAGAATGTCATCTCATCTCATGTATCACTTCATTGCACTGCACTGCACTGCACTGCACTGCATCGCATCACATCACATCGAATCTCCATTCATCTCATTTCATTCCATTCCATTCCACTTACCTGCACAGACGTGAAAATAAGCTATATCACAAATCACCTTATTCATTCATGCTCAAACACAACTTTAACATCACATCCACATGTCAAACAGGTGCCCCACACAACACCACAACACAACACACCACACCACAATACCCAACCCCATCACAATACAATACAATACACACCTATGGCCAACGACCAACGATTTCGGTCAACCATCGACACTACACGCTGCATTTCGCTTCCACTCGGCTCGCCTTCACCCCGTTCAACCCCACTCATACACACACACACACACACACACACACCAACATCAACACTGACAATCAACAACTGTCTTCATAGTATCCTCGATTGACCAAAAACATTCATCAATATACATCCACACCATTCTTCATAAAACAAACTAACCACACTGACACTAACTCAACTCCAAACACGAGGAACACTTACTACTTCGAAACACGCATCACCACACAACCGAAACCAAAACTACCTAGATAGCCAACTCCCTTGCCAGTCGCTGTGCTCACCTGACATGACATGAGAACACCTCACATGCTTTGCCTCGCATCGCCTCCAATTAAGCTACACTCCACTCCACTCCACACACCACACCACACCACACCACACCTCTCCACTGGCCACCCACAGCTTTCTCAATTACTAACCACCTAACCAAAACAAACTCACAACAAAAACACTTCACAATATACAATCACTCTGTACGCAATATAACCCTGATAAATATCCACACCACATATTACTTCATACAACATCTCATCTCTTCTCATCTCATCTCAACTCACTCACTCACCTCACTCACACACATACACATACAACTACAACTACATAAATATCAACATTACAAATAGGAGGAAACATCTGACCACCAAACACATCTTTCACATCACATACACATATCATCTCATTCTCTCACAAACTCACTCCCCCCTTCAACCTCATCTATACACACTACACCACTCTCATACACACCTCTCACATTACTCAGTCACTCAATCACACACACACACACACACACACACACACACACTCACCAACATACATCTCTTATCAACTCATTCCACTCATACTCAGACATAACACTACCACTAACACAAACACTACTCATATCCCACATCATAACCAACTTATAAATCTCCTCTCCTATTCTCCACACTCCTCCCTACTTATCAGATTTACGCAATTCAAGTCACATCACACCACATACCCTCTCCATTGCCTCCACTTTAATCAATCGCTTCACCCGACGCCCTCATTATTCCCAATCTCAACCATCTATTCATCAATACCCACCTCATCATCCTCACCCCATTCATGATAGCCCCTCCACTCCAACCCATCACCACACAAACACATCAAATATTCAGACAAATTACACTGCACTACACTACACTACACTACACTACACTAGAATACAATACAATACAACACAATACAATTCATAAAATACACTAAACCACATTACACCGCCATCCACTGCAATCCACTTCACTTCACTTCACTTCAATTCAATTCACTACATTCCATTGTCAATCATAATCCCAATCACAATCTCTAGCCAACTCACTTCATCGCTCTCACACACTCACCACCACCAATCCTCGACAAATTATTCATCCAATCACATCATCACACAACTCCAAATACTCATTCACAAACAGGCAAATCCACATCCTCAATTCAATACCTAAATATCAACAACCACAACTACACCTACACATCAGTATTCCACCAGACACTCAGCTTCACAACACCAAAAATAACTCTACTTCTACTTCCACCTCTACCTCCACCTTACCTCTACATCTACTCTCATATCACACAATATCACATCACATCACATCACATCACACAACACAACTCACCTCACCTCGCCACACGTCCTCATCTCATGCATTCCCTTCAAGAATTCTCAACCACTTCCAATAAACCTCTATACACTCCCATCCTGCCTTCATCATCACAACTCACATCATCCACATGGCCGAATCAATGAATGCATCATTCACTAACTAACTAACTAACTAACTAACTAACTAACTAACTAACTAACTAACTAACTAACTAACTAACTAACTAACTAACTAACTAACTAACTAACTAACTAACTAACTAACTAACTAACTAACTAACTAACTAACTAACTAACTAACTAACTAACTAACTAACTAACTAACTAACTAACTAACTAACTAACTAACTAACTAACTAACTAACTAACTAACTAACTAACTAACTAACTAACTAACTAACTAACTAACTAACTAACTAACTAACTAACTAACTAACTAACTAACTAACTAACTAACTAACTAACTAACTAACTAACTAACTAACTAACTAACTAACTAACTAACTAACTAACTAACTAACTAACTAACTAACTAACTAACTAACTAACTAACTAACTAACTAACTAACTAACTAACTAACTAACTAACTAACTGACTCCTGACTGACTGATGCACACATCCACCCACCCACCCACCGACCAACTGCCACACACCAAAAATCCAGCAAAACTATCAACAAGCCGCTCCCCAACCCCCACCCACCACCCACCACCACCAACCTCATTCCTTCTTCAAAACCATTCATCAACACTCACCGAATACAGCTACAACTACACCGCCACCACCACCACCACCACCACCAACAGCAACTCCAACTACACCCTCCACAAACAATCACTTACACTTACACTCACAACAAACACCAACCCTCTTCTCATACACACCAACAACCATGTCAAACATTCATTCACTACAATCAATTATCATCTATCCACACACACACACACACACACACACACACACACACATATACAAAAGGACACTGAAACAAGTCAACTTCCTCATCACTACCAACCCCACCTCACCCTCTCACCCTCTGCTCTCTCTCTCCCCTCCATCCCTCCCTCACTCTCTGACTCCCTACCCATCACACACACCACACACACACACACACCTCAGTTCAACACCTGTAACCCAGCATACATGCATGCAGGAACCAAATGTAGGAAATCTATCTTAATCCATGTAACCCACATTCATTGATTCATACATCGACTCATTCATTCAATGCTTCCATTCAACTATCTCAAATCAACTCACCTCACCTCAACTCAACTCACTCACCTCACTTCACGCACTACGGCTGTGGTGTCATGTCGGTGGGTGTGACCACGTGTCCTACTAAAACTCACAAAATTCCACTATAAATAACAACACAATCTGCTCCTCCTATATGTGATCACTGACACACGAGTTGACAATAAAACAAAATCATGCAAATCTTCACTGTAAGTTATTACACTACTCTCATCCAACACCATATGCCGACTGACCGGCATTCTCATTTCAGATCCTTTCACTTCTACTCCTTGTGTCCTTGGAATGCCAGTTCGGAGGTGAGTACCCTCACTCCTTCACACTCAATCCCACGTCCACACACACACACACACACACACAAGTAATAGGCGAACACACAAATCATATTCAAATACATACATGTCTTTACTTTGTCAAGTGTTACCCTGCCTGTTTACCAACCAGCCACATACCATCTACTGGATACTGCAGGCACGCACTTGTCCCTCTCTTTCATCACATGATCGCTGTCTCATGCATACTCTCCTGTCTCATCTCGTCTAGTCTTCCCTTGCATTGTCTTGTATTCTTCACCTTTCAGCTATTGCCGGTCCTGTTCCAGACCCAATGCCAGCACCAGCACCAGCACAAGCCTCACGTGGTGGTTGCTGTCCTGCTGCATGCCCTCAGTGCCCTAAATGCTGTGGATGTCGTCGATGTCAAGGAGGCAGATGCCCCGGAGGCTGTTGCAACAACTGTCCAAAACAACAACAATAATTACATCACATTATTATTTTAATTACAAAATATATCACTCTTCTCATCATCATCATCATGTCAATGTGAAGACACACCATCTCTAGTTTCAAATATCTGTCTCTGTCTCTGTCTATAACAAATACACTTGCTTCATTGTAAAAAACACCCTTCAGTCTTTTCTCCTTCAAACACTAGCCTATAGTCCAATTCGAAGTAAGCAACAGGGTGGGTTGGCTGGCTGCCTGCCTGCCTGGCTAGCTGACTAACTGTCTCACTGACTGACTGACTGACTGGCTACTCGGCTGCATCTTCACTCTCTCCCTCTCTCTCCTCAGCCAGCCAGCCAGCCAGCCATCCGTCGCTCACTCACTCACTCACCTTTTCACCTGACACACACACACACACACACATAAACATCATCCTCTTACATAAACTGAAACCACATTCACACAGCAAATCAATCATTCTCCGCATACACAATATAATATCCATAGGAAAAAATTCTATAAATCAAACATCACAACAACAACTCACACCACCATCAAACATCCACAACAACATACCATACCATAACTTGACATAACACAACACAACACAACATAACACAACATAACATAACATTCCGGCACTAACCACACCATACCACATCACATAACATAACATCACAGAATGTCATCTCATCTCATCTATCACTTCATTGCACTGCACTGCACTGCATCGCATCACATCACATCGAATCTCCATTCATCTCATTTCATTCCATTCCATTCCATTACACTTACCTGCACAGACGTGAAAATAAGCTATATCACAAATCACCTTATTCATTCATGCTCAAACACAACTTTAACATCACATCCACATGTCAAACAGGTGCCCCACACACCACACCACACCACCAAACCCCATCACAATACAATACAATACAATACACACCTATGGCCAACGACCAACGATTTCGGTCAACCATCGACACTACACGCTGCATTTCGCTTCCACTCGGCTCGCCTTCACCCCGTTCAACCCCACTCATACACACACACACACACACACACACACACCAACATCAACACTGACAATCAACAACTGTCTTCATAGTATCCTCGATTGACCAAAAACATTCATCAATATACATCCACACCATTCTTCATAAAACAAACTAACCACACTGACACTAACTCAACTCCAAACACGAGGAACACTTACTACTTCGAAACACGCATCACCACACAACCGAAACCAAAACTACCGAGATAGCCAACTCCCTTGCCAGTCGCTGTGCTCACCTGACATGACATGAGAACACCTCACATGCTTTGCCTCGCATCGCCTCCAATTAAGCTACACTCCACTCCACTCCACACACCACACCACACCACACCACACCTCTCCACTGGCCACCAACAGCTTTCTCAATTACTAACCACCTAACCAAAACAAACTCACAACAAAAACACTTCACAATATACAATCACTCTGTACGCAATATAACCCTGATAAATATCCACACCACATATTACTTCATACAATATCTCATCTCTTCTCATCTCATCTCACTCACTCACAACCACCTCACACACACATATACACATACAACTACAACTACATAAATATCAACATTACAAATAGGAGGAAACATCTGACCACCAAACACATCTTTCACATCACATACACATATCATCTCATTCTCTCACAAACTCACTCCTTCTTCAACCTCATCTCTACACACTACACCACTCTCATACACACCTCTCACATTACTCAGTCACTCAATCACACACACACACACACACACACACACACACACACACACACACAAGTAATAGGCGAACACACAAATCATATTCAAATACATACATGTCTTTACTTTGTCAAGTGTTACCCTGCCTGTTTACCAACCAGCCACATACCATCTACTGGATACTGCAGGCACGCACTTGTCCCTCTCTTTCATCACATGATCGCTGTCTCATGCATACTCTCCTGTCTCATCTCGTCTAGTCTTCCCTTGCATTGTCTTGTATTCTTCACCTTTCAGCTATTGCCGGTCCTGTCCCAGACCCAATGCCAGCACCAGCACCAGCACAAGCCTCACGTGGTGGTTGCTGTCCTGCTGCATGCCCTCAGTGCCCTAAATGCTGTGGATGTCGTCGATGTCAAGGAGGCAGATGCCCCGGAGGCTGTTGCAACAACTGTCCAAAACAACAACAATAATTACATCACATTATTATTTCAATTACAAAATATATCACTCTTATCATCATCATCATGTCAATGTGAAGACACACCATCTCTAGTTTCAAATATCTGTCTCTGTCTCTGTCTATAACAAATACACTTGCTTCATTGTAAAAAACACCCTTCAGTCTTTTCTCCTTCAAACACTAGCCTATAGTCCAATTCGAAGTAAGCAACAGGGTGGGTTGGCTGGCTGCCTGCCTGGCTGGCTAGCTGACTAACTGTCTCACTGACTGACTGACTGACTGACTGACTGACTGGCTACTCGGCTGCATCTTCACTCTCTCCCTCTCTCTCCTCAGCCAGCCAGCCAGCCAGCCATCCGTCGCTCACTCACTCACTCACTCACCTTTTCACCTGACACACACACACACACACACATAAACATCATCCTCTTACATAAACTGAAACCACATTCACACAGCAAATCAATCATTCTCCGCATACACAATATAATATCCATAGGAAAAAATTCTATAAATCAAACATCACAACAACAACTCACACCACCATCAAACATCCACAACAACATACCATACCATAACTTGACATAACACAACACAACATAACATAACACAACATAACATAACATTCCGGCACTAACCACACCATACCACATCACATAACATAACATCACAGAATGTCATCTCATCTCATGTATCACTTCATTGCACTGCACTGCACTGCACAGCACCGCACTGCACTGCATCGCATCACATCACATCGAATCTCCATTCATCTCATTTCATTCCATTCCATTCCACTTACCTGCACAGACGTGAAAATAAGCTATATCACAAATCACCTTATTCATTCATGCTCAAACACAACTTTAACATCACATCCACATGTCAAACAGGTGCCCCACACAACACCACAACACAACACACCACAATACCCAACCCCATCACAATACAATACAATACACACCTATGGCCAACGACCAACGATTTCGGTCAACCATCGACACTACACGCTGCATTTCGCTTCCACTCGGCTCGCCTTCACCCCGTTCAACCCCACTCATACACACACACACACACACACACACCAACATCAACACTGACAATCAACAACTGTCTTCATAGTATCCTCGATTGACCAAAAACATTCATCAATATACATCCACACCATTCTTCATAAAACAAACTAACCACACTGACACTAACTCAACTCCAAACACGAGGAACACTTACTACTTCGAAACACGCATCACCACACAACCGAAACCAAAACTACCGAGATAGCCAACTCCCTTGCCAGTCGCTGTGCTCACCTGACATGACATGAGAACACCTCACATGCTTTGCCTCGCATCGCCTCCAATTAAGCTACACTCCACTCCACTCCACTCACCACACCACACCACACCACACCACACCACACCTCTCCACTGGCCACCCACAGCTTTCTCAATTACTAACCACCTAACCAAAACAAACTCACAACAAAAACACTTCACAATATACAATCACTCTGTACGCAATATAACCCTGATAAATATCCACACCACATATTACTTCATACAACATCTCATCTCATCTCATCTCACATCACATCACATCACCTCACACACACATACAACTACAACTACATAAATATCAACATTACAAATAGGAGGAAACATCTGACCACCAAACACATCTTTCACATCACATACACATATCATCTCATTCTCTCACAAACTCACTCCCCCCTTCAACCTCATCTATACACACTACACCACTCTCATACACACCTCTCACATTACTCAGTCACTCAATCACACACACACACACACACACACACACACACACACTCACCAACATACATCTCTTATCAACTCATTCCACTCATACTCATACATAACACTACCACTAACACAAACACTACTCATATCCCACATCATAACCAACTTATAAATCTCCTCTCCTATTCTCCACACTCCTCCCTACTTATCAGATTTACGCAATTCAAGTCACATCACACCACATACCCTCTCCATTGCCTCCACTTTAATCAATCGCTTCACCCGACGCCCTCATTATTCCCAATCTCAACCATCTATTCATCAATACCCACCTCATCATCCTCACCCCATTCATGATAGCCCCTCCACTCCAACCCATCACCACCACACAAACACATCAAATATTCAGACAAATTACACTGCACTACACTACACTACACCACTAGAATACAATACAATACAATACAACACAATACAATTCATAAAATACACTAAACCACATTACACCGCCATCCACTGCAATCCACTTCACTTCACTTCACTTCAATTCACTTCACTACATTCCATTGTCAATCATAATCCCAATCACAATCTCTAGCCAACTCACTTCATCGCTCTCACACACTCACCACCACCAATCCTCGACAAATTATTCATCCAATCACATCATCACACAACTCCAAATACTCATTCACAAACAGGCAAATCCACATCCTCAATTCAATACCTAAATATCAACAACCACAACTACACCTACACATCAGTATTCCACCAGACACTCAGCTTCACAACACCAAAAATAACTCTACTTCTACTTACACCTCTACCTCCACCTCTACATCTACTCTCATATCACACAATATCACATCACATCACATCACATCAACACAACACAACTCACCTCACCTCTCACCTCACCTCGCCACACGTCCTCATCTCATGCATTCCCTTCAAGAATTCTCAACCACTTCCAATAAACCTCTATACACTCCCATCCTCCCTTCATCATCACAACTCACATCATCCACATTGCCGAATCAATGAATGCATCATTCACTAACTAACTAACTAACTAACTAACTAACTAACTAACTAACTAACTAACTAACTAACTAACTAACTAACTAACTAACTAACTAACTAACTAACTAACTAACTAACTAACTAACTAACTAACTAACTAACTAACTAACTAACTAACTAACTAACTAACTAACTAACTAACTAACTAACTAACTAACTAACTAACTAACTAACTAACTAACTAACTAACTAACTAACTAACTAACTAACTAACTAACTAACTAACTAACTAACTAACTAACTAACTAACTAACTAACTAACTAACTAACTAACTAACTAACTAACTAACTAACTAACTAACTAACTAACTAACTAACTAACTAACTAACTAACTAACTAACTAACTAACTAACTAACTAACTAACTAACTAACTAACTAACTAACTAACTAACTAACTAACTAACTAACTAACTAACTAACTAACTAACTAACTAACTAACTAACTAACTAACTAACTAACTAACTAACTAACTAACTAACTAACTAACTAACTAACTAACTAACTAACTAACTAACTAACTAACTAACTAACTAACTAACTAACTGACTCCTGACTGACTGATGCACACATCCACCCACCCACCCACCGACCAACTGCCACACACCAAAAATCCAGCAAAACTATCAACAAGCCGCTCCCCAACCCCCACCCACCACCCCCAACCTCATTCCTTCTTCAAAACCATTCATCAACACTCACCGAATACAGCTACAACTACACCGCCACCGCCACCACCAACTCCAACTACACCCTCCACAAACAATCACTTACACTTACACTCACAACAAACACCAACCCTCTTCTCATACACACCAACAACCATCTCAAACATTCATTCACTACAATCAATTATCATCTATCCACACACACACCACACACACACACACACACATCCTTCCACAACGTCACACACATAAGGACACTGAAACAAGTCAACTTCCTCATCACTACCAACCCCACCTCACCCTCTCACCCTCCGCACTCTCTCTCCCCCTCCATCCCTCCCTCACTCTCTGACTCCCTCCCCATCACACACACACACACACACACACACCTCAGTTCAACACCTGTAACCCAGCATACATGCATGCAGGAACCAAATGTAGGAAATCTATCTTAATCCATGTAACCCACATTCATTGATTCATACATCGACTCATTCATTCAATGCTTCCATTCAACTATCTCAAATCAACTCACCTCACCTCACCTCAACTCAACTCAACTCACCTCACTTCACGCACTACGGCTGTGGTGTCATGTCGGTGGGTGTGACCACGTGTCCTACTAAAACTCACAAAATTCCACTATAAATAACAACACAATCTGCTCCTCCTATATGTGATCACTGACACACGAGTTGACAATAAAACAAAATCATGCAAATCTTCACTGTAAGTTATTACACTACTCTCATCCAACACCATATGCCGACTGACCGGCATTCTCATTTCAGATCCTTTCACTTCTACTCCTTGTGTCCTTGGAATGCCAGTTCGGAGGTGAGTACCCTCACTCCTTCACACTCAATCCCACGTCCACACACACACACACCACACAAGTAATAGGCGAACACACAAATCATATTCAAATACATACATGTCTTTACTTTGTCAAGTGTTACCCTGCCTGTTTACCAACCAGCCACATACCATCTACTGGATACTGCAGGCACGCACTTGTCCCTCTCTTTCATCACATGATCGCTGTCTCATGCATACTCTCCTGTCTCATCTCGTCTAGTCTTCCCTTGCATTGTCTTGTATTCTTCACCTTTCAGCTATTGCCGGTCCTGTCCCAGACCCAATGCCAGCACCAGCACCAGCACCAGCACAAGCCTCACGTGGTGGTTGCTGTCCTGCTGCATGCCCTCAGTGCCCTAAATGCTGTGGATGTCGTCGATGTCAAGGAGGCAGATGCCCCGGAGGCTGTTGCAACAACTGTCCAAAACAACAACAATAATTACATCACATTATTATTTTAATTACAAAATATATCACTCTTCTCATCATCATCATCATGTCAATGTGAAGACACACCATCTCTAGTTTCAAATATCTGTCTCTGTCTCTGTCTCTGTCTATAACAAATACACTTGCTTCATTGTAAAAAACACCCTTCAGTCTTTTCTCCTTCAAACACTAGCCTATAGTCCAATTCGAAGTAAGCAACAGGGTGGGTTGGCTGGCTGCCTGCCTGGCTAGCTGACTAACTGTCTCACTGCTCACTGACTGACTGACTGACTGACTGGCTACTCGGCTGCATCTTCACTCTCTCCCTCTCTCTCCTCAGCCAGCCAGCCAGCCAGCCATCCGTCGCTCACTCACTCACTCACTCACCTTTTCACCTGACACACACACACACACACACACATAAACATCATCCTCTTACATAAACTGAAACCACATTCACACAGCAAATCAATCATTCTCCGCATACACAATATAATATCCATAGGAAAAAATTCTATAAATCAAACATCACAACAACAACTCACACCACCATCAAACATCCACAACAACATACCATACCATAACTTGACATAACACAACACAACATAACATAACATAACATTCCGGCACTAACCACACCATACCACATCACATAACATAACATCACAGAATGTCATCTCATCTCATGTATCACTTCATTGCACTGCACTGCACTGCACAGCACCGCACTGCACTGCATCGCATCACATCACATCGAATCTCCATTCATCTCATTTCATTCCATTCCATTCCACTTACCTGCACAGACGTGAAAATAAGCTATATCACAAATCACCTTATTCATTCATGCTCAAACACAACTTTAACATCACATCCACATGTCAAACAGGTGCCCCCAACAACACAACACACCACAATACCCAACAAATTACACAGCACTACACTACACTACACTACATTACACTAGAATACAATACAATACAACACAATACAATTCATAAAATACACTAAACCACATTACACCGCCATCCACTGCAATCCACTTCACTTCACTTCACTTCAATTCAATTCACTACATTCCATTGTCAATCATAATCCCAATCACAATCTCTAGCCAACTCACTTCATCGCTCTCACACACTCACCACCACCAATCCTCGACAAATTATTCATCCAATCACATCATCACACAACTCCAAATACTCATTCACAAACAGGCAAATCCACATCCTCAATTCAATACCTAAATATCAACAACCACAACTACACCTACACATCAGTATTCCACCAGACACTCAGCTTCACAACACCAAAAATAACTCAAATTCTACCTCTACCTCCACCTCTACATCTACTCTCATATCACACAATATCACATCACATCACATCAACACAACTCACCTCACCTCCCCTCTCCTCACCTCGCCACACGTCCTCATCTCATGCATTCCCTTCAAGAATTCTCAACCACTTCCAATAAACCTCTATACACTCCCATCCTGCCTTCATCATCACAACTCACATCATCCACATGGCCGAATCAATGAATGCATCATTCACTAACTAACTAACTAACTAACTAACTAACTAACTAACTAACTAACTAACTAACTAACTAACTAACTAACTAACTAACTAACTAACTAACTAACTAACTAACTAACTAACTAACTAACTAACTAACTAACTAACTAACTAACTAACTAACTAACTAACTAACTAACTAACTAACTAACTAACTAACTAACTAACTAACTAACTAACTAACTAACTAACTAACTAACTAACTAACTAACTAACTAACTAACTAACTAACTAACTAACTAACTAACTAACTAACTAACTAACTAACTAACTAACTAACTAACTAACTAACTAACTAACTAACTAACTAACTAACTAACTAACTAACTAACTAACTAACTAACTAACTAACTAACTAACTAACTAACTAACTAACTAACTAACTAACTAACTAACTAACTAACTAACTAACTAACTAACTAACTAACTAACTAACTAACTAACTAACTAACTAACTAACTAACTAACTAACTAACTAACTAACTAACTAACTAACTAACTAACTAACTAACTAACTAACTAACTAACTAACTAACTAACTAACTAACTAACTAACTAACTAACTAACTAACTAACTAACTAACTAACTAACTAACTAACTAACTAACTAACTAACTAACTGACTCCTGACTGACTGATGCACACATCCACCCACCCACCCACCGACCAACTGCCACACACCAAAAATCCAGCAAAACTATCAACAAGCCGCTCCCCAACCCCCACCCACCACCCCCAACCTCATTCCTTCTTCAAAACCATTCATCAACACTCACCGAATACAGCTACAACTACACCGCCACCGCCACCACCACCACCGCCACCAACAACAACAACAACAACAGCAACTCCAACTACACCCTCCACAAACAATCACTTACACTTACACTCACAACAAACACCAACCCTCTTCTCATACACACCAACAACCATCTCAAACATTCATTCACTACAATCAATTATCATCTATCCACACACACACTCACACACACACACACACACATCTTCCCCAACGTCACACACATAAAGACACTGAAACAAGTCAACTTCCTCATCACTACCAACCCCACCTCACCATCTCACACTACGCTCTCCCTCCCCCCTCCATCCCTCCCTCACTCTCTGACTTCTTACCCATCACACACACACACACACACACACACCTCAGTTCAACACCTGTAACCCAGCATACATGCATGCAGGAACCAAATGTAGGAAATCTATCTTAATCCATGTAACCCACATTCATTGATTCATACATCGACTCATTCATTCAATGCTTCCATTCAACTATCTCAAAATCAACTCACATCAACTCACCTCACTTCACGCACTACGGCTGTGGTGTCATGTCGGTGGGTGTGACCACGTGTCCTACTAAAACTCACAAAATTCCACTATAAATAACAACACAATCTGCTCCTCCTATATGTGATCACTGACACACGAGTTGACAATAAAACAAAATCATGCAAATCTTCACTGTAAGTTATTACACTACTCTCATCCAACACCATATGCCGACTGACCGGCATTCTCATTTCAGATCCTTTCACTTCTACTCCTTGTGTCCTTGGAATGCCAGTTCGGAGGTGAGTACCCTCACTCCTTCACACTCAATCCCACGTCCACACACACACACACACACACACACAGTAATAGGCGAACACACAAATCATATTCAAATACATACATGTCTTTACTTTGTCAAGTGTTACCCTGCCTGTTTACCAACCAGCCACATACCATCTACTGGATACTGCAGGCACGCACTTGTCCCTCTCTTTCATCACATGATCGCTGTCTCATGCATACTCTCCTGTCTCATCTCGTCTAGTCTTCCCTTGCATTGTCTTGTATTCTTCACCTTTCAGCTATTGCCGGTCCTGTCCCAGACCCAATGCCAGCACCAGCACCAGCACCAGCACAAGCCTCACGTGGTGGTTGCTGTCCTGCTGCATGCCCTCAGTGCCCTAAATGCTGTGGATGTCGTCGATGTCAAGGAGGCAGATGCCCCGGAGGCTGTTGCAACAACTGTCCAAAACAACAACAATAATTACATCACATTATTATTTCAATTACAAAATATATCACTCTTCTATCATCATCATCATGTCAATGTGAAGACACACCATCTCTAGTTTCAAATATCTGTCTCTGTCTCTGTCTCTGTCTATAACAAATACACTTGCTTCATTGTAAAAAACACCCTTCAGTCTTTTCTCCTTCAAACACTAGCCTATAGTCCAATTCGAAGTAAGCAACAGGGTGGGTTGGCTGCCTGCCTGCCTGCCTGGCTGGCTAGCTGACTAACTGTCTCACTGACTGACTGACTGACTGGCTACTCGGCTGCATCTTCACTCTCTCCCTCTCTCTCCTCAGCCAGCAAGCAAGCCATCCGTCGCTCACTCACTCACTCACTCACCTTTTCACCTGACACACACACACACACACACATAAACATCATCCTCTTACATAAACTGAAACCACATTCACACAGCAAATCAATCATTCTCCGCATACACAATATAATATCCATAGGAAAAAATTCTATAAATCAAACATCACAACAACAACTCACACCACCATCAAACATCCACAACAACATACCATACCATACCATAACAAACAACATAACACAACACAACATAACATAACATTCCGGCACTAACCACACCATACCACATCACATAACATAACATCACAGAATGTCATCTCATCTCATCTATCACTTCATTGCACTGCACTGCACTGCATCACATCACATCACATCGAATCTCCATTCATCTAATTTCATTTCATTTCATTCCATTCCACTTACCTGCACAGACGTGAAAATAAGCTATATCACAAATCACCTTATTCATTCATGCTCAAACACAACTTTAACATCACATCCACATGTCAAACAGGTACAACACACAACACCACAACACACCACACTACACAACACCACACACACCATACCCCCCAACCCTATCACAATACAATACAATACACACCTATGGCCAACGACCAACGATTTCGGTCAACCATCGACACTACACGCTGCATTTCGCTTCCACTCGGCTCGCCTTCACCCCGTTCAACCCCACTCATACACACACACACACACACACACACACCAACATCAACACTGACAATCAACAACTGTCTTCATAGTATCCTCGATTAACCAAAAACATTCATCAATATACATCCACACCATTCTTCATAAAACAAACTAACCACACTGACACTAACTCAACTCCAAACACGAGGAACACTTACTACTTCGAAACACGCATCACCACACAACCGAAACCAAAACTACCGAGATAGCCAACTCCCTTGCCAGTCGCTGTGCTCACCTGACATGACATGAGAACACCTCACATGCTTTGCCTCGCATCGCCTCCAATTAAGCTACACTCCACTCCACTCCACTCCACACACCACACCACACCACACCTCTCCACTGGCCACCAACAGCTTTCTCAATTACTAACCACCTAACCAAAACAAACTCACAACAAAAACACTTCACAATATACAATCACTCTGTACGCAATATAACCCTGATAAATATCCACACCACATATTACTTCATACAACATCTCAACTCACCTCACACACACATACACATACAACTACAGCTACAACTGCATAAATATCAACATTACAAATAGGAGGAAACATCTGACCACCAAACACATCTTTCACATCACATACACATATCATCTCATTCTCTCACAAACTCACTCCCCCCTTCAACCTCATCTATACACACTACACCACTCTCATACACACCTCTCACATTACTCAGTCACTCAATCACACACACACACACACACCACCAACATACATCTCTTATCAACTCATTCCACTCATACTCATACATAACACTACCACTAACACAAACACTACTCATATCCCACATCATAACCAACTTATAAATCTCCTCTCCTATTCGCCACACTCCTCCCTACTTATCAGATTTACGCAATTCAAGTCACATCACACCACATACCCTCTCCATTGCCTCCACTTTAATCAATCGCTTCACCCGACGCCCTCATTATTCCCAATCTCAACCATCTATTCATCAATACCCACCTCATCATCCTCACCCCATTCATGATAGCCCCTCCACTCAAACCCATCACCACACAAACACATCAAATATTCAGACAAATTACACTCCACTGCACTACACTACACTACACTACACTAGAATACAATACAATACAATACAACACAATACAATTCATAAAATACACTAAACCACATTACACCGCCATCCACTGCAATCCACTTCACTTCACTTCACTTCAATTCAATTCACTACATTCCATTGTCAATCATAATCCCAATCACAATCTCTAGCCAACTCACTTCATCGCTCTCACACACTCACCACCACCAATCCTCGACAAATTATTCATCCAATCACATCATCACACAACTCCAAATACTCATTCACAAACAGGCAAATCCACATCCTCAATTCAATACCTAAATATCAACAACCACAACTACACCTACACATCAGTATTCCACCAGACACTCAGCTTCACAACACCAAAAATAACTCTACTTCTACTTGTACCCCTACCTCTCCCTCTACATCTACTCTCATATCACACAATATCACATCACATCACATCAACACAACACAACTCACCTCACCTCGCCACACGTCCTCATCTCATGCATTCCCTTCAAGAATTCTCAACCACTTCCAATAAACCTCTATACACTCCCATCCTGCCTTCATCATCACAACTCACATCATCCACATTGCCGAATCAATGAATGCATCATTGACTAACTAACTAACTAACAAACTGACTCCTGACTGACTGATGCACACATCCACCCAACCACCCAACGACCAACGGTCACACACCAAAAATCCAGGAAAACTATCAACAAGCCGCTCCCCATCCACTACCCAACACCCCCATTGCTTCTTCAAAACCATACATCAACACTCACCGAATATAGCTACAACTACACCGTCAACGCCACCGCCACCACCAACAGCAACTCCAAATACACCCTCCACAAACAATCACTTACACTTACACTCACAACAAACACCAACCCTCTTCTCATACACACCAACAACCATCTCAAACATTCATTCACTACAATCAATTATCATCTATCCACACACACACACACACACACACACACACACACACACACACGTCACACACATAAAGACACTGAAACAAGTCAACTTCCTCATCACTACCAACCCCACCTCACACTCTCACCCTCCCTCCATCCCTCCCCCACCCTCCGAACCCCGACCCACCACACACACACACACACACACACACACCTCAGGTCAACACCTGTAACCCAGCATACATGCATGCAGGAACCAAATGTAGGAAATCTATCTTAATCCATGTAACCCACATTCATTGATTCATACATCGACTCATTCATTCAATGCTTCCATTCAACTATCTCAAATCAACTCACCTCACCTCAACTCAACTCACTTCACGCACTACGGCTGTGGTGTCATGTCGGTGGGTGTGACCACGTGTCCTACTAAAACTCACAAAATTCCACTATAAATAACAACACAATCTGCTCCTCCTATATGTGATCACTGACACACGAGTTGACAATAAAACAAAATCATGCAAATCTTCACTGTAAGTTATTACACTACTCTCATCCAACACCATATGCCGACTGACCGGCATTCTCATTTCAGATCCTTTCACTTCTACTCCTTGTGTCCTTGGAATGCCAGTTCGGAGGTGAGTACCCTCACTCCTTCACACTCAATCCCACGTCCACACACACACACACACACAAGTAATAGGCGAACACACAAATCATATTCAAATACATACATGTCTTTACTTTGTCAAGTGTTACCCTGCCTGTTTACCAACCAGCCACATACCATCTACTGGATACTGCAGGCACGCACTTGTCCCTCTCTTTCATCACATGATCGCTGTCTCATGCATACTCTCCTGTCTCATCTCGTCTAGTCTTCCCTTGCATTGTCTTGTATTCTTCACCTTTCAGCTATTGCCGGTCCTGTCCCAGACCCAATGCCAGCACCAGCACCAGCACCAGCACAAGCCTCACGTGGTGGTTGCTGTCCTGCTGCATGCCCTCAGTGCCCTAAATGCTGTGGATGTCGTCGATGTCAAGGAGGCAGATGCCCCGGAGGCTGTTGCAACAACTGTCCAAAACAACAACAATAATTACATCACATTATTATTTTAATTACAAAATATATCACTCTTCTCATCATCATCATCATGTCAATGTGAAGACACACCATCTCTAGTTTCAAATATCTGTCTCTGTCTCTGTCTCTGATAACAAATACACTTGCTTCATTGTAAAAAACACCCTTCAGTCTTTTCTCCTTCAAACACTAGCCTATAGTCCAATTCGAAGTAAGCAACAGGGTGGGTTGGCTGGCTGCCTGCCTGCCTGGCTGGCTAGCTGACTAACTGTCTCACTGACTGACTGACTGACTGACTGGCTACTCGGCTGCATCTTCACTCTCTCCCTCTCTATCCTCAGCCAGCCAGCCAGCCATCCGTCGCTCACTCACTCACTCACCTTTTCACCTGACACACACACACACACACACACATAAACATCATCCTCTTACATAAACTGAAACCACATTCACACAGCAAATCAATCATTCTCCGCATACACAATATAATATCCATAGGAAAAAATTCTATAAATCAAACATCACAACAACAACTCACACCACCATCAAACATCCACAACAACATACCATACCATAACTTGACATAACACAACACAACAACACAACACAACATAACATAACATTCCGGCACTAACCACACCATACCACATCACATAACATAACATCACAGAATGTCATCTCATCTCATGTATCACTTCATTGCACTGCACTGCACTGCACTGCACTGCATCGCATCACATCACATCGAATCTCCATTCATCTCATTTCATTCCATTCCATTCCATTCCACTTACCTGCACAGACGTGAAAATAAGCTATATCACAAATCACCTTATTCATTCATGCTCAAACACAACTTTAACATCACATCCACATGTCAAACAGGTGCCCCACACAACACCACAACACAACACACCACAATACCCAACCCCATCACAATACAATACAATACACACCTATGGCCAACGACCAACGATTTCGGTCAACCATCGACACTACACGCTGCATTTCGCTTCCACTCGGCTCGCCTTCACCCCGTTCAACCCCACTCATACACACACACACACACACACACACACCAACATCAACACTGACAATCAACAACTGTCTTCATAGTATCCTCGATTAACCAAAAACATTCATCAATATACATCCACACCATTCTTCATAAAACAAACTAACCACACTGACACTAACTCAACTCCAAACACGAGGAACACTTACTACTTCGAAACACGCATCACCACACAACCGAAACCAAAACTACCGAGATAGCCAACTCCCTTGCCAGTCGCTGTGCTCACCTCACATGACATGAGAACACCTCACATGCTTTGCCTCGCATCGCCTCCAATTAAGCTACACTCCACTCCACTCCACTCCACACACCACACCACACCACACCTCTCCACTGGCCACCAACAGCTTTCTCAATTACTAACCACCTAACCAAAACAAACTCACAACAAAAACACTTCACAATATACAATCACTCTGTACGCAATATAACCCTGATAAATATCCACACCACATATTACTTCATACAACATCTCATCTCATCTCACCTCACCTCACACACACATACACATACAACTACATAAATATCAACATTACAAATAGGAGGAAACATCTGACCACCAAACACATCTTTCACATCACATACACATATCATCTCATTCTCTCACAAACTCACTCCCCCCTTCAACCTCATCTATACACACTACACCACTCTCATACACACCTCTCACATTACTCAGTCACTCAATCACACACACACACACACACACTCACCAACATACATCTCTTATCAACTCATTCCACTCATACTCATACATAACACTACCACTAACACAAACACTACTCATATCCCACATCATAACCAACTTATAAATCTCCTCTCCTATTCGCCACACTCCTCCCTACTTATCAGATTTACGCAATTCAAGTCACATCACACCACATACCCTCTCCATTGCCTCCACTTTAATCAATCGCTTCACCCGACGCCCTCATTATTCCCAATCTCAACAATCTATTCATCAATACCCACCTCATCATCCTCACCCCATTCATGATAGCCCCTCCACTCAAACCCATCACCACACAAACACATCAAATATTCAGACAAATTACACTCCACTGCACTACACTACACTACACTACACTAGAATACAATACAATACAATACAACACAATACAATTCATAAAATACACTAAACCACATTACACCGCCATCCACTGCAATCCACTTCACTTCACTTCACTTCAATTCAATTCACTACATTCCATTGTCAATCATAATCCCAATCACAATCTCTAGCCAACTCACTTCATCGCTCTCACACACTCACCACCACCAATCCTCGACAAATTATTCATCCAATCACATCATCACACAACTCCAAATACTCATTCACAAACAGGCAAATCCACATCCTCAATTCAATACCTAAATATCAACAACCACAACTACACCTACACATCAGTATTCCACCAGACACTCAGCTTCACAACACCAAAAATAACTCTACTTCCACCTCTACCTCCACCTCTACATCTACTCTCATATCACACAATATCACATCACATCACATCACACAACACAACTCACCTCACCTCCTACCTCACCTCGCCACACGTCCTCATCTCATGCATTCCCTTCAAGAATTCTCAACCACTTCCAATAAACCTCTATACACTCCCATCCTCCCTTCATCATCACAACTCACATCATCCACATTGCCGAATCAATGAATGCATCATTCACTAACTAACTAACTAACTAACTAACTAACTAACTAACTAACTAACTAACTAACTGACTCCTGACTGACTGATGCACACATCCACCCACCCACCCACCGACCAACTGCCACACACCAAAAATCCAGCAAAACTATCAACAAGCCGCTCCCCATCCCCCACCCCTATTACTTCTTCAAAACCATTCATCAACACTCACCGAATACAGCTACAGCTACAACTACACCGCCAACGCCACCGCCACCACCAACAGCAACTCCAACTACACCCTACACAAACAATCACTTACACTTACACTCACAACAAACACCAACCCTCTTCTCATACACACCAACAACCATGCCAAACATTCATTCACTACAATCAATTATCATCTATCCACACACACACACACACACACACACACACACACACACACACACACCCAACGTCACACACATAAGGACACTGAAACAAGTCAACTTCCTCATCACTACCAACCCCACCTCACCCTCTCACCCTACGCTCTCTCTCTCTCCCTCCATCCCTCCCTCACTCTCTGACTCCCTACCCATCACACACACACACACACACACACCTCAGTTCAACACCTGTAACCCAGCATACATGCATGCAGGAACCAAATGTAGGAAATCTATCTTAATCCATGTAACCCACATTCATTGATTCATACATCGACTCATTCATTCAATGCTTCCATTCAACTATCTCAAATCAACTCACCTCACCTCACCTCAACTCACTCACCTCACTTCACGCACTACGGCTGTGGTGTCATGTCGGTGGGTGTGACCACGTGTCCTACTAAAACTCACAAAATTCCACTATAAATAACAACACAATCTGCTCCTCCTATATGTGATCACTGACACACGAGTTGACAATAAAACAAAATCATGCAAATCTTCACTGTAAGTTATTACACTACTCTCATCCAACACCATATGCCGACTGACCGGCATTCTCATTTCAGATCCTTTCACTTCTACTCCTTGTGTCCTTGGAATGCCAGTTCGGAGGTGAGTACCCTCACTCCTTCACACTCAATCCCACGTCCACACACACACACACACACACAAGTAATAGGCGAACACACAAATCATATTCAAATACATACATGTCTTTACTTTGTCAAGTGTTACCCTGCCTGTTTACCAACCAGCCACATACCATCTACTGGATACTGCAGGCACGCACTTGTCCCTCTCTTTCATCACATGATCGCTGTCTCATGCATACTCTCCTGTCTCATCTCGTCTAGTCTTCCCTTGCATTGTCTTGTATTCTTCACCTTTCAGCTATTGCCGGTCCTGTTCCAGACCCAATGCCAGCACCAGCACCAGCACCAGCACAAGCCTCACGTGGTGGTTGCTGTCCTGCTGCATGCCCTCAGTGCCCTAAATGCTGTGGATGTCGTCGATGTCAAGGAGGCAGATGCCCCGGAGGCTGTTGCAACAACTGTCCAAAACAACAACAATAATTACATCACATTATTATTTTAATTACAAAATATATCACTCTTCTATCATCATCATCATGTCAATGTGAAGACACACCATCTCTAGTTTCAAATATCTGTCTCTGTCTCTGTCTATAACAAATACACTTGCTTCATTGTAAAAAACACCCTTCAGTCTTTTCTCCTTCAAACACTAGCCTATAGTCCAATTCGAAGTAAGCAACAGGGTGGGTTGGCTGGCTGCCTGCCTGCCTGGCTAGCTGACTAACTGTCTCACTGACTGACTGACTGACTGACTGGCTACTCGGCTGCATCTTCACTCTCTCCCTCTCTATCCTCAGCCAGCCAGCCAGCCATCCGTCGCTCACTCACTCACTCACCTTTTCACCTGACACACACACACACACACACACACACATAAACATCATCCTCTTACATAAACTGAAACCACATTCACACAGCAAATCAATCATTCTCCGCATACACAATATAATATCCATAGGAAAAAATTCTATAAATCAAACATCACAACAACATGCCATACCATACCATACCATAAGATAACACAACACAACATAACATAACATTCCGGCACTAACCACACCATACCACATCACATAACATAACATCACAGAATGTCATCTCATCTCATGTATCACTTCATTGCACTGCACCGCACTGCACTGCACTGCATCGCATCACATCACATCGAATCTCCATTCATCTAATTTCATTTCATTCATTCCATTCCACTTACCTGCACAGACGTGAAAATAAGCTATATCACAAATCACCTTATTCATTCATGCTCAAACACAACTTTAACATCACATCCACATGTCAAACAGGTGCCCCACACAACACAACACACCACACCACACCACCCAACCCCATCACAATACAATACAATACACACACCTATGGCCAACGACCAACGATTTCGGTCAACCATCGACACTACACGCTGCATTTCGCTTCCACTCGGCTCGCCTTCACCCCGTTCAACCCCACTCATACACACACACACACACACAAAAAACAACATCAACACTGACAATCAACAACTGTCTTCATAGTATCCTCGATTAACCAAAAACATTCATCAATATACATCCACACCATTCTTCATAAAACAAACTAACCACACTGACACTAACTCAACTCCAAAGACGAGGAACACTTACTACTTCGAAACACGCATCACCACACAACCGAAACCAAAACTACCGAGATAGCCAACTCCCTTGCCAGTCGCTGTGCTCACCTCACATGACATGAGAACACCTCACATGCTTTGCCTCGCATCGCCTCCAATTAAGCTACACTCCACTCCACCCCACACACCACACCACACCTCTCCACTGGCCACCAACAGCTTTCTCAATTACTAACCACCTAACCAAAACAAACTCACAACAAAAACACTTCACAATATACAATCACTCTGTACGCAATATAACCCTGATAAATATCCACACCACATATTACTTCATACAACATCTCATCTCATCTCACCTCACACACACACATACAACTACAACTACATAAATATCAACATTACAAATAGGAGGAAACATCTGACCACCAAACACATCTTTCACATCACATACACATATCATCTCATTCTCTCACAAACTCACTCCCTCCTTCAACCTCATCTATACACACTACACCACTCTCATACACACCTCTCACATTACTCAGTCACTCAATCACACACACACACACACACACACACACACACTCACCAACATACATCTCTTATCAACTCATTCCACTCATACTCATACATAACACTACCACTAACACAAACACTACTCATATCCCACATCATAACCAACTTATAAATCTCCTCTCCTATTCGCCACACTCCTCCCTACTTATCAGATTTACGCAATTCAAGTCACATCACACCACATACCCTCTCCATTGCCTCCACTTTAATCAATCGCTTCAACCGACGCCCTCATTATTCCCAATCTCAACAATCTATTCATCAATACCCACCTCATCATCCTCACCCCATTCATGATAGCCCCTCCACTCAAACCCATCACCACACAAACACATCAAATATTCAGACAAATTACACTCCACTGCACTACACTACACTACACTACACTACACTAGAATACAATACAATACAACACAATACAATTCATAAAATACACTAAACCACATTACACCGCCATCCACTGCAATCCACTTCACTTCACTTCACTTCAATTCAATTCACTACATTCCATTGTCAATCATAATCCCAATCACAATCTCTAGCCAACTCACTTCATCGCTCTCACACACTCACCACCACCAATCCTCGACAAATTATTCATCCAATCACATCATCACACAACTCCAAATACTCATTCACAAACAGGCAAATCCACATCCTCAATTCAATACCTAAATATCAACAACCACAACTACACCTACACATCAGTATTCCACCAGACACTCAGCTTCACAACACCAAAAATAACTCTACTTCTACTTACACCTCTACCTCTACCTCTACATCTACTCTCATATCACACAATATCACATCACATCACATCACACAACACAACTCACCTCACCTCCCTCACCTCGCCACACGTCCTCATCTCATGCATTCCCTTCAAGAATTCTCAACCACTTCCAATAAACCTCTATACACTCCCATCCTCCCTTCATCATCACAACTCACATCATCCACATTGCCGAATCAATGAATGCATCATTCACTAACTAACTAACTAACTAACTAACTAACTAACTAACTAACTACTAACAATAACTAACTAACTAACTAACTAACTGATCCTGACTGACTGATGCACACATCCACCCACCCACCCACCGACCAACTGCCACACACCAAAAATCCAGCAAAACTATCAACAAGCCGCTCCCCATCCCCCACCCCTATTACTTCTTCAAAACCATTCATCAACACTCACCGAATACAGCTACAGCTACAACTACACCGCCAACGCCACCGCCACCACCAACAGCAACTCCAACTACACCCTACACAAACAATCACTTACACTTACACTCACAACAAACACCAACCCTCTTCTCATACACACCAACAACCATGCCAAACATTCATTCACTACAATCAATTATCATCTATCCACACACACACACACACACACATCCTTCCTCAACGTCACACACATAAAGACACTGAAACAAGTCAACTTCCTCATCACTACCAACCCCACCTCACCCTCTCACACTACGCTCTCTCTCTCTCCCTCCCTCCTCATCACAGACACACACACACACACACACACACACACACACACACCTCAGGTCAACACCTGTAACCCAGCATACATGCATGCAGGAACCAAATGTAGGAAATCTATCTTAATCCATGTAACCCACATTCATTGATTCATACATCGACTCATTCATTCAATGCTTCCATTCAACTATCTCAAATCAACTCACCTCACCTCACCTCAACTCAACTCAACTCACTTCACGCACTACGGCTGTGGTGTCATGTCGGTGGGTGTGACCACGTGTCCTACTAAAACTCACAAAATTCCACTATAAATAACAACACAATCTGCTCCTCCTATATGTGATCACTGACACACGAGTTGACAATAAAACAAAATCATGCAAATCTTCACTGTAAGTTATTACACTACTCTCATCCAACACCATATGCCGACTGACCGGCATTCTCATTTCAGATCCTTTCACTTCTACTCCTTGTGTCCTTGGAATGCCAGTTCGGAGGTGAGTACCCTCACTCCTTCACACTCAATCCCACGTCCACACACACACACACGCACACAAGTAATAGGCGAACACACAAATCATATTCAAATACATACATGTCTTTACTTTGTCAAGTGTTACCCTGCCTGTTTACCAACCAGCCACATACCATCTACTGGATACTGCAGGCACGCACTTGTCCCTCTCTTTCATCACATGATCGCTGTCTCATGCATACTCTCCTGTCTCATCTCGTCTAGTCTTCCCTTGCATTGTCTTGTATTCTTCACCTTTCAGCTATTGCCGGTCCTGTCCCAGACCCAATGCCAGCACCAGCACCAGCACCAGCACAAGCCTCACGTGGTGGTTGCTGTCCTGCTGCATGCCCTCAGTGCCCTAAATGCTGTGGATGTCGTCGATGTCAAGGAGGCAGATGCCCCGGAGGCTGTTGCAACAACTGTCCAAAACAACAACAATAATTACATCACATTATTATTTTAATTACAAAATATATCACTCTTCTATCATCATCATCATGTCAATGTGAAGACACACCATCTCTAGTTTCAAATATCTGTCTCTGTCTCTGTCTATAACAAATACACTTGCTTCATTGTAAAAAACACCCTTCAGTCTTTTCTCCTTCAAACACTAGCCTATAGTCCAATTCGAAGTAAGCAACAGGGTGGGTTGGCTGGCTGCCTGCCTGCCTGGCTGGCTAGCTGACTAACTGTCTCACTGACTGACTGACTGACTGACTGGCTACTCGGCTGCATCTTCACTCTCTCCCTCTCTATCCTCAGCCAGCCAGCCAGCCATCCGTCGCTCACTCACTCACTCACCTTTTCACCTGACACACACACACACACACACACACATAAACATCATCCTCTTACATAAACTGAAACCACATTCACACAGCAAATCAATCATTCTCCGCATACACAATATAATATCCATAGGAAAAAATTCTATAAATCAAACATCACAATAACATGCTATACCATACCATACCATAAGATAACACAACACAACATAACATAACATTCCGGCACTAACCACACCATACCACATCACATAACATAGCATCACAGAATGTCATCTCATCTCATGTATCACTTCATGGCACTGCACCGCACTGCACTGCACTGCATCGCATCACATCACATCGAATCTCCATTCATCTAATTTCATTTCATTCATTCCATTCCACTTACCTGCACAGACGTGAAAATAAGCTATATCACAAATCACCTTATTCATTCATGCTCAAACACAACTTTAACATCACATCCACATGTCAAACAGGTGCCCCACACAACACCACAACACAACACACCACACCATCACAATACAATACACACCGATGGCCAACGACCAACGATTTCGGTCAACCATCGACACTACACGCTGCATTTCGCTTCCACTCGGCTCGCCTTCACCCCGTTCAACCCCACTCATACACACACACACACACACACACACACACACATCAACACTGACAATCAACAACTGTCTTCATAGTATCCTCGATTAACCAAAAACATTCATCAATATACATCCACACCATTCTTCATAAAACAAACTAACCACACTGACACTAACTCAACTCCAAACACGAGGAACACTTACTACTTCGAAACACGCATCACCACACAACCGAAACCAAAACTACCGAGATAGCCAACTCCCTTGCCAGTCGCTGTGCTCACCTCACATGACATGAGAACACCTCACATGCTTTGCCTCGCATCGCCTCCAATTAAGCTACACTCCACTCCACACACCACACCACACCACACCTCTCCACTGGCCACCAACAGCTTTCTCAATTACTAACCACCTAACCAAAACAAACTCACAACAAAAACACTTCACAATATACAATCACTCTGTACGCAATATAACCCTGATAAATATCCACACCACATATTACTTCATACAACATCTCATCTCATCTCACCTCACCTCACACACACATACACATACAACTACAAGCTACAACTACATAAATATCAACATTACAAATAGGAGGAAACATCTGACCACCAAACACATCTTTCACATCACATACACATATCATCTCATTCTCTCACAAACTCACTCCCCCCTTCAACCTCATCTCTACACACTACACCACTCTCATACACACCTCTCACATTACTCAATCACACACACACACACACACACACACACTCACCAACATACATCTCTTATCAACTCATTCCACTCATACTCATACATAACACTACCACTAACACAAACACTACTCATATCCCACATCATAACCAATTTATAAATCTCCTCTCCTATTCGCCACACTCCTCCCTACTTATCAGATTTACGCAATTCAAGTCACATCACACCACATACCCTCTCCATTGCCTCCACTTTAATCAATCGCTTCAACCGACGCCCTCATTATTCCCAATCTCAACAATCTATTCATCAATACCCACCTCATCATCCTCACCCCATTCATGATAGCCCCTCCACTCAAACCCATCACCACACAAACACATCAAATATTCAGACAAATTACACTCCACTGCACTACACTACACTACACTACACTAGAATACAATACAATACAATACAACACAATACAATTCATAAAATACACTAAACCACATTACACCGCCATCCACTGCAATCCACTTCACTTCACTTCACTTCAATTCAATTCACTACATTCCATTGTCAATCATAATCCCAATCACAATCTCTAGCCAACTCACTTCATCGCTCTCACACACTCACCACCACCAATCCTCGACAAATTATTCATCCAATCACATCATCACACAACTCCAAATACTCATTCACAAACAGGCAAATCCACATCCTCAATTCAATACCTAAATATCAACAACCACAACTACACCTACACATCAGTATTCCACCAGACACTCAGCTTCACAACACCAAAAATAACTCTACTTCTACTTACACCTCTACCTCCACCTCTACATCTACTCTCATATCACACAATATCACATCACATCACATCACAACACAACTCACATCACCTCCCCTCACCTCGCCACACGTCCTCATCTCATGCATTCCCTTCAAGAATTCTCAACCACTTCCAATAAACCTCTATACACTCCCATCCTGCCTTCATCATCACAACTCACATCATCCACATTGCCGAATCAATGAATGCATCATTCACTAACTAACTAACTAACTAACTGACTCCTGACTGACTGATGCACACATCCACCCACCCACCCACCGACCAACTGCCACACACCAAAAATCCAGCAAAACTATCAACAAGCCGCTCCACAACCCCCACCCAACACCCACCACCCCCAACCTCATTCCTTCTTCAAAACCATTCATCAACACTCACCGAATACAGCTACAACTGCTGCCGCCAACAGCAACTCCAACTCCAACTACACCCTCCACAAACAATCACTTACACTTACACTCACAACAAACACCAACCCTCTTCTCATACACACCAACAACCATCTCAAACATTCATTCACTACAATCAATTATCATCTATCCACACACACACACACACACACACACACACACACACACACACACACACCCAAGGTCACACATATAAGGACACTGAAACAAGTCAACTTCCTCATCACTACCAACCCCACCTCACCCTACGCTCTCCCTCCCCCCTCCATCCCTCCCTCACTCTCTGACTCCCTACCCATCACACACACACACACACACACACCTCAGTTCAACACCTGTAACCCAGCATACATGCATGCAGGAACCAAATGTAGGAAATCTATCTTAATCCATGTAACCCACATTCATTGATTCATACATCGACTCATTCATTCAATGCTTCCATTCAACTATCTCAAATCAACTCACCTCACCTCAACTCAACTCAACTCACTTCACGCACTACGGCTGTGGTGTCATGTCGGTGGGTGTGACCACGTGTCCTACTAAAACTCACAAAATTCCACTATAAATAACAACACAATCTGCTCCTCCTATATGTGATCACTGACACACGAGTTGACAATAAAACAAAATCATGCAAATCTTCACTGTAAGTTATTACACTACTCTCATCCAACACCATATGCCGACTGACCGGCATTCTCATTTCAGATCCTTTCACTTCTACTCCTTGTGTCCTTGGAATGCCAGTTCGGAGGTGAGTACCCTCACTCCTTCACACTCAATCCCACGTCCACACACACACACACACACAAGTAATAGGCGAACACACAAATCATATTCAAATACATACATGTCTTTACTTTGTCAAGTGTTACCCTGCCTGTTTACCAACCAGCCACATACCATCTACTGGATACTGCAGGCACGCACTTGTCCCTCTCTTTCATCACATGATCGCTGTCTCATGCATACTCTCCTGTCTCATCTCGTCTAGTCTTCCCTTGCATTGTCTTGTATTCTTCACCTTTCAGCTATTGCCGGTCCTGTCCCAGACCCAATGCCAGCACCAGCACCAGCACCAGCACAAGCCTCACGTGGTGGTTGCTGTCCTGCTGCATGCCCTCAGTGCCCTAAATGCTGTGGATGTCGTCGATGTCAAGGAGGCAGATGCCCCGGAGGCTGTTGCAACAACTGTCCAAAACAACAACAATAATTACATCACATTATTATTTTAATTACAAAATATATCACTCTTCTATCATCATCATCATGTCAATGTGAAGACACACCATCTCTAGTTTCAAATATCTGTCTCTGTCTCTGTCTCTATAACAAATACACTTGCTTCATTGTAAAAAACACCCTTCAGTCTTTTCTCCTTCAAACACTAGCCTATAGTCCAATTCGAAGTAAGCAACAGGGTGGGTTGGCTGGCTGCCTGCCTGCCTGGCTGGCTAGCTGACTAACTGTCTCACTGACTGACTGACTGACTGACTGGCTACTCGGCTGCATCTTCACTCTCTCCCTCTCTATCCTCAGCCAGCCAGCCAGCCATCCGTCGCTCACTCACTCACTCACCTTTTCACCTGACACACACACACACACACACACACATAAACATCATCCTCTTACATAAACTGAAACCACATTCACACAGCAAATCAATCATTCTCCGCATACACAATATAATATCCATAGGAAAAAATTCTATAAATCAAACATCACAATAACATGCTATACCATACCATACCATAACATAACACAACACAACATAACATAACATTCCGGCACTAACCACACCATACCACATCACATAACATAACATCACAGAATGTCATCTCATCTCATGTATCACTTCATTGCACTGCACTGCACTGCACTGCACTGCATCGCATCACATCACATCGAATCTCCATTCATCTAATTTCATTTCATTCATTCCATTCCACTTACCTGCACAGACGTGAAAATAAGCTATATCACAAATCACCTTATTCATTCATGCTCAAACACAACTTTAACATCACATCCACATGTCAAACAGGTGCCCCACACAACACAACACACCACAATACCCAACCCCATCACAATACAATACAATACACACCGATGGCCAACGACCAACGATTTCGGTCAACCATCGACACTACACGCTGCATTTCGCTTCCACTCGGCTCGCCTTCACCCCGTTCAACCCCACTCATACACACACACACACACACACACACACACAACATCAACACTGACAATCAACAACTGTCTTCATAGTATCCTCGATTAACCAAAAACATTCATCAATATACATCCACACCATTCTTCATAAAACAAACTAACCACACTGACACTAACTCAACTCCAAACACGAGGAACACTTACTACTTCGAAACACGCATCACCACACAACCGAAACCAAAACTACCGAGATAGCCAACTCCCTTGCCAGTCGCTGTGCTCACCTCACATGCTTTGCCTCGCATCGCCTCCAATTAAGCTACACTCCACTCCACTCCACTCCACACACCACACCTCTCCACTGGCCACCAACAGCTTTCTCAATTACTAACCACCTAACCAAAACAAACTCACAACAAAAACACTTCACAATATACAATCACTCTGTACGCAATATAACCCTGATAAATATCCACACCACATATTACTTCATACAACATCTCATCTCACCTCACCTCACACACACATACAACTACAACTACAACTACATAAATATCAACATTACAAATAGGAGGAAACATCTGACCACCAAACACATCTTTCACATCACATACACATATCATCTCATTCTCTCACAAACTCACTCCCTCCTTCAACCTCATCTATACACACTACACCACTCTCATACACACCTCTCACATTACTCAGTCACTCAATCACACACACACACACACACACACACACACACACACCCAACATACATCTCTTATCAACTCATTCCACTCATACTCATACATAACACTACCACTAACACAAACACTACTCATATCCCACATCATAACCAACTTATAAATCTCCTCTCCTATTCTCCACACTCCTCCCTACTTATCAGATTTACGCAATTCAAGTCACATCACACCACATACCCTCTCCATTGCCTCCACTTTAATCAATCGCTTCACCCGACGCCCTCATTATTCCCAATCTCAACCATCTATTCATCAATACCCACCTCATCATCCTCACCCCATTCATGATAGCCCCTCCACTCCAACCCATCACCACACAAACACATCAAATATTCAGACAAATTACACTCCACTGCACTACACTACACTACACTACACTAGAATACAATACAATACAACACAATACAATTCATAAAATACACTAAACCACATTACACCGCCATCCACTGCAATCCACTTCACTTCACTTCAATTCAATTCACTACATTCCATTGTCAATCATAATCCCAATCACAATCTCTAGCCAACTCACTTCATCGCTCTCACACACTCACCACCACCAATCCTCGACAAATTATTCATCCAATCACATCATCACACAACTCCAAATACTCATTCACAAACAGGCAAATCCACATCCTCAATTCAATACCTAAATATCAACAACCACAACTACACCTACACATCAGTATTCCACCAGACACTCAGCTTCACAACACCAAAAATAACTCTACTTCTACTTACACCTCTACCTCTACCTCTACATCTACTCTCATATCACACAATATCACATCACATCACATCACAACACAACTCACATCACCTCCCCTCACCTCGCCACACGTCCTCATCTCATGCATTCCCTTCAAGAATTCTCAACCACTTCCAATAAACCTCTATACACTCCCATCCTGCCTTCATCATCACAACTCACATCATCCACATTGCCGAATCAATGAATGCATCATTCACTAACTAACTAACTAACTAACTGACTCCTGACTGACTGATGCACACATCCACCCACCCACCCACCGACCAACTGCCACACACCAAAAATCCAGCAAAACTATCAACAAGCCGCTCCCCAACCCCCACCCAACACCCACCACCCCCAACCTCATTCCTTCTTCAAAACCATTCATCAACACTCACCGAATACAGCTACAACCACCACCGCCAACAGCAACTCCAACTCCAACTACACCCTCCACAAACAATCACTTACACTTACACTCACAACAAACACCAACCCTCTTCTCATACACACCAACAACCATGTCAAACATTCATTCACTACAATCAATTATCATCTATCCACACACACACACACACACACACACATCCTTCCCCAACGTCACACACATAAGGACACTGAAACAAGTCAACTTCCTCATCACTACCAACCCCACCTCACCCTCTCACCCTACGCTCTCCCTCCCCCCTCCATCCCTCCCTCACTCTCTGACTCCCTACCCATCACACACACACACACACACACCTCAGTTCAACACCTGTAACCCAGCATACATGCATGCAGGAACCAAATGTAGGAAATCTATCTTAATCCATGTAACCCACATTCATTGATTCATACATCGACTCATTCATTCAATGCTTCCATTCAACTATCTCAAATCAACTCACCTCACCTCAACTCAACTCACCTCACTTCACGCACTACGGCTGTGGTGTCATGTCGGTGGGTGTGACCACGTGTCCTACTAAAACTCACAAAATTCCACTATAAATAACAACACAATCTGCTCCTCCTATATGTGATCACTGACACACGAGTTGACAATAAAACAAAATCATGCAAATCTTCACTGTAAGTTATTACACTACTCTCATCCAACACCATATGCCGACTGACCGGCATTCTCATTTCAGATCCTTTCACTTCTACTCCTTGTGTCCTTGGAATGCCAGTTCGGAGGTGAGTACCCTCACTCCTTCACACTCAATCCCACGTCCACACACACACACACACACACAAGTAATAGGCGAACACACAAATCATATTCAAATACATACATGTCTTTACTTTGTCAAGTGTTACCCTGCCTGTTTACCAACCAGCCACATACCATCTACTGGATACTGCAGGCACGCACTTGTCCCTCTCTTTCATCACATGATCGCTGTCTCATGCATACTCTCCTGTCTCATCTCGTCTAGTCTTCCCTTGCATTGTCTTGTATTCTTCACCTTTCAGCTATTGCCGGTCCTGTTCCAGACCCAATGCCAGCACCAGCACCAGCACCAGCACAAGCCTCACGTGGTGGTTGCTGTCCTGCTGCATGCCCTCAGTGCCCTAAATGCTGTGGATGTCGTCGATGTCAAGGAGGCAGATGCCCCGGAGGCTGTTGCAACAACTGTCCAAAACAACAACAATAATTACATCACATTATTATTTTAATTACAAAATATATCACTCTTATCATCATCATCATGTCAATGTGAAGACACACCATCTCTAGTTTCAAATATCTGTCTCTGTCTCTGTCTCTATAACAAATACACTTGCTTCATTGTAAAAAACACCCTTCAGTCTTTTCTCCTTCAAACACTAGCCTATAGTCCAATTCGAAGTAAGCAACAGGGTGGGTTGGCTGGCTGGCTGCCTGCCTGGCTGGCTAGCTGACTAACTGTCTCACTGACTGACTGACTGACTGGCTACTCGGCTGCATCTTCACTCTCTCCCTCTCTATCCTCAGCCAGCCAGCCAGCCATCCGTCGCTCACTCACTCACTCACTCACCTTTTCACCTGACACACACACACACACACACACATAAACATCATCCTCTTACATAAACTGAAACCACATTCACACAGCAAATCAATCATTCTCCGCATACACAATATAATATCCATAGGAAAAAATTCTATAAATCAAACATCACAACAACAACTCACACCACCATCAAACATCCACAACAACATACCATACCATAACTTGACATAACACAACAAAACACAACATAACATAACATTCCGGCACTAACCACACCATACCACATCACATAACATAACATCACAGAATGTCATCTCATCTCATGTATCACTTCATTGCACTGCACTGCACTGCACCGCACTGCACTGCATCGCATCACATCACATCGAATCTCCATTCATCTCATTTCATTTCATTCATTCCATTCCACTTACCTGCACAGACGTGAAAATAAGCTATATCACAAATCACCTTATTCATTCATGCTCAAACACAACTTTAACATCACATCCACATGTCAAACAGTTGCCCCACACAACACCACAACACAACACACCACACCACACCACACCACCCAACCCCATCACAATACAATACAATACACACCTATGGCCAACGACCAACGATTTCGGTCAACCATCGACACTACACGCTGCATTTCGCTTCCACTCGGCTCGCCTTCACCCCGTTCAACCCCACTCATACACACACACACACACACACACACACACAACATCAACACTGACAATCAACAACTGTCTTCATAGTATCCTCGATTAACCAAAAACATTCATCAATATACATCCACACCATTCTTCATAAAACAAACTAACCACACTGACACTAACTCAACTCCAAACACGAGGAACACTTACTACTTCGAAACACGCATCACCACACAACCGAAACCAAAACTACCTAGATAGCCAACTCCCTTGCCAGTCGCTGTGCTCACCTGACATGACATGAGAACACCTCACATGCTTTGCCTCGCATCGCCTCCAATTAAGCTACACTCCACTCCACTCCACTCCACACACCACACCACCACACCACACCTCTCCACTGGCCACCCACAGCTTTCTCAATTACTAACCACCTAACCAAAACAAACTCACAACAAAAACACTTCACAATATACAATCACTCTGTACGCAATATAACCCTGATAAATATCCACACCACATATTACTTCATACAACATCTCATCTCATCTCACCTCACACACACACATACAACTATAACTACATAAATATCAACATTACAAATAGGAGGAAACATCTGACCACCAAACACATCTTTCACATCACATACACATATCATCTCATTCTCTCACAAACTCACTCCTTCCTTCAACCTCATCTATACACACTACACCACTCTCATACACACCTCTCACATTACTCAGTCACTCAATCACACACACACACACACACACACACACACACTCACTCACCAACATACATCTCTTATCAACTCATTCCACTCATACTCAGACATAACACTACCACTAACACAAACACTACTCATATCCCACATCATAACCAACTTATAAATCTCCTCTCCTATTCTCCACACTCCTACCTACTTATCAGATTTACGCAATTCAAGTCACATCACACCACATACCCTCTCCATTGCCTCCACTTTAATCAATCGCTTCACCCGACGCCCTCATTATTCCCAATCTCAACCATCTATTCATCAATACCCACCTCATCATCCTCACCCCATTCATGATAGCCCCTCCACTCCAACCCATCACCACACAAACACATCAAATATTCAGACAAATTACACTGCACTACACTACACTACACTACACTAGAATACAATACAATACAATACAACACAATACAATACAATACAACACAATACAATTCATAAAATACACTAAACCACATTACACCGCCATCCACTGCAATCCACTTCACTTCACTTCACTTCAATTCACTACATCCCATTGTCAATCATAATCCCAATCACAATCTCTAGCCAACTCACTTCATCGCTCTCACACACTCACCACCACCAATCCTCGACAAATTATTCATCCAATCACATCATCACACAACTCCAAATACTCATTCACAAACAGGCAAATCCACATCCTCAATTCAACACCTAAATATCAACAACCACAACTACACCTACACATCAGTATTCCACCAGACACTCAGCTTCACAACACCAAAAATAACTCTACTTCTACTTACACCTCTACCTCTACCTCTACATCTACTCTCATCTACTCTCATATCACACAATATCACATCACATCACATCAACACAACTCACCTCACCTCGCCACACGTCCTCATCTCATGCATTCCCTTCAAGAATTCTCAACCACTTCCAATAAACCTCTATACACTCCCATCCTCCCTTCATCATCACAACTCACATCATCCACATTGCCGAATCAATGAATGCATCATTCACTAACTAACTAACTAACTAACTAACTAACTAACTGACTCCTGACTGACTGATGCACACATCCACCCACCCACCCACCGACCAACTGCCACACACCAAAAATCCAGCAAAACTATCAACAAGCCGCTCCCCAACCCACCCAACACCCACCACCCACAACCTCATTCCTTCTTCAAAACCATTCATCAACACTCACCGAATACAGCTACAACTACACCGCCACCGCAACCGCAACCACCACCACCACCACCACCACCACCAACAGCAACTCCAACTCCAACTACACCCTCCACAAACAATCACTTACACTTACACTCACAACAAACACCAACCCTCTGCTCATACACACCAACAACCATGTCAAACATTCATTCACTACAATCAATTATCATCTATCCACACACACACACACACACACACACACACACACACCTCAGTTCAACACCTGTAACCCAGCATACATGCATGCAGGAACCAAATGTAGGAAATCTATCTTAATCCATGTAACCCACATTCATTGATTCATACATCGACTCATTCATTCAATGCTTCCATTCAACTATCTCAAATCAACTCACCTCACCTCAACCTCAACTCAACTCACTTCACGCACTACGGCTGTGGTGTCATGTCGGTGGGTGTGACCACGTGTCCTACTAAAACTCACAAAATTCCACTATAAATAACAACACAATCTGCTCCTCCTATATGTGATCACTGACACACGAGTTGACAATAAAACAAAATCATGCAAATCTTCACTGTAAGTTATTACACTACTCTCATCCAACACCATATGCCGACTGACCGGCATTCTCATTTCAGATCCTTTCACTTCTACTCCTTGTGTCCTTGGAATGCCAGTTCGGAGGTGAGTACCCTCACTCCTTCACACTCAATCCCACGTCCACACACACACACACACACACACAAGTAATAGGCGAACACACAAATCATATTCAAATACATACATGTCTTTACTTTGTCAAGTGTTACCCTGCCTGTTTACCAACCAGCCACATACCATCTACTGGATACTGCAGGCACGCACTTGTCCCTCTCTTTCATCACATGATCGCTGTCTCATGCATACTCTCCTGTCTCATCTCGTCTAGTCTTCCCTTGCATTGTCTTGTATTCTTCACCTTTCAGCTATTGCCGGTCCTGTTCCAGACCCAATGCCAGCACCAGCACCAGCACCAGCACAAGCCTCACGTGGTGGTTGCTGTCCTGCTGCATGCCCTCAGTGCCCTAAATGCTGTGGATGTCGTCGATGTCAAGGAGGCAGATGCCCCGGAGGCTGTTGCAACAACTGTCCAAAACAACAACAATAATTACATCACATTATTATTTTAATTACAAAATATATCACTCTTATCATCATCATCATGTCAATGTGAAGACACACCATCTCTAGTTTCAAATATCTGTCTCTGTCTCTGTCTCTAACAAATACACTTGCTTCATTGTAAAAAACACCCTTCAGTCTTTTCTCCTTCAAACACTAGCCTATAGTCCAATTCGAAGTAAGCAACAGGGTGGGTTGGTTGGCTGGCTGCCTGCCTGGCTGGCTAGCTGACTAACTGTCTCACTGACTGACTGACTGGCTACTCGGCTGCATCTTCACTCTCTCCCTCTCTATCCTCAGCCAGCCAGCCAGCCATCCGTCGCTCACTCACTCACTCACTCACCTTTTCACCTGACACACACACACACACACACACACATAAACATCATCCTCTTACATAAACTGAAACCACATTCACACAGCAAATCAATCATTCTCCGCATACACAATATAATATCCATAGGAAAAAATTCTATAAATCAAACATCACAACAACAACTCACACCACCATCAAACATCCACAACAACATACCATACCATAACTTGACATAACACAACAAAACACAACATAACATAACATTCCGGCACTAACCACACCATACCACATCACATAACATAACATCACAGAATGTCATCTCATCTCATGTATCACTTCATTGCACTGCACTGCACTGCACCGCACTGCACTGCATCGCATCACATCACATCGAATCTCCATTCATCTCATTTCATTTCATTCATTCCATTCCACTTACCTGCACAGACGTGAAAATAAGCTATATCACAAATCACCTTATTCATTCATGCTCAAACACAACTTTAACATCACATCCACATGTCAAACAGGTGCCCCACACAACACCACAACACAACACACACACCCACACCACACCACCCAACCCCATCACAATACAATACAATACACACCTATGGCCAACGACCAACGATTTCGGTCAACCATCGACACTACACGCTGCATTTCGCTTCCACTCGGCTCGCCTTCACCCCGTTCAACCCCACTCATACACACACACACACACACACACACACACAACATCAACACTGACAATCAACAACTGTCTTCATAGTATCCTCGATTAACCAAAAACATTCATCAATATACATCCACACCATTCTTCATAAAACAAACTAACCACACTGACACTAACTCAACTCCAAACACGAGGAACACTTACTACTTCGAAACACGCATCACCACACAACCGAAACCAAAACTACCGAGATAGCCAACTCCCTTGCCAGTCGCTGTGCTCACCTGACATGACATGAGAACACCTCACATGCTTTGCCTCGCATCGCCTCCAATTAAGCTACACTCCACTCCACTCCACACACCACACACACCACACCCACACCACACCTCTCCACTGGCCACCCACAGCTTTCTCAATTACTAACCACCTAACCAAAACAAACTCACAACAAAAACACTTCACAATATACAATCACTCTGTACGCAATATAACCCTGATAAATATCCAGACCACATATTACTTCATACAACATCTCATCTCATCTCACCTCACACACACACATACAACTATAACTACATAAATATCAACATTACAAATAGGAGGAAACATCTGACCACCAAACACATCTTTCACATCACATACACATATCATCTCATTCTCTCACAAACTCACTCCCCCCTTCAACCTCATCTATACACACTACACCACTCTCATACACACCTCTCACATTACTCAGTCACTCAATCACACACACACACACACACACACACACACACTCACTCACCAACATACATCTCTTATCAACTCATTCCACTCATACTCAGACATAACACTACCACTAACACAAACACTACTCATATCCCACATCATAACCAACTTATAAATCTCCTCTCCTATTCTCCACACTCCTCCCTACTTATCAGATTTACGCAATTCAAGTCACATCACACCACATACCCTCTCCATTGCCTCCACTTTAATCAATCGCTTCACCCGACGCCCTCATTATTCCCAATCTCAACCATCTATTCATCAATACCCACCTCATCATCCTCACCCCATTCATGATAGCCCCTCCACTCCAACCCATCACCACACAAACACATCAAATATTCAGACAAATTACACTGCACTACACTACACTACACTACACTAGAATACAATACAATACAATACAATACAACACAATACAATTCATAAAATACACTAAACCACATTACACCGCCATCCACTGCAATCCACTTCACTTCACTTCACTTCAATTCACTTCACTACATCCCATTGTCAATCATAATCCCAATCACAATCTCTAGCCAACTCACTTCATCGCTCTCACACACTCACCACCACCAATCCTCGACAAATTATTCATCCAATCACATCATCACACAACTCCAAATACTCATTCACAAACAGGCAAATCCACATCCTCAATTCAACACCTAAATATCAACAACCACAACTACACCTACACATCAGTATTCCACCAGACACTCAGCTTCACAACACCAAAAATAACTCTACTTCTACTTACACCTCTACCTCTACCTCTACATCTACCTCTACATCTACTCTCATATCACACAATATCACATCACATCAACACAACACAACTCACCTCACCTCGCCACACGTCCTCATCTCATGCATTCCCTTCAAGAATTCTCAACCACTTCCAATAAACCTCTATACACTCCCATCCTCCCTTCATCATCACAACTCACATCATCCACATTGCCGAATCAATGAATGCATCATTCACTAACTAACTAACTAACTAACTAACTAACTAACTGACTCCTGACTGACTGATGCACACATCCACCCACCCACCCACCGACCAACTGCCACACACCAAAAATCCAGCAAAACTATCAACAAGCCGCTCCCCAACCCCCACCCACCACCCACCACCCACAACCTCATTCCTTCTTCAAAACCATTCATCAACACTCACCGAATACAGCTACAACTACACCGCCACCGCCACCGCAACCACCACCACCACCACCACCACCAACAGCAACTCCAACTCCAACTACACCCTCCACAAACAATCACTTACACTTACACTCACAACAAACACCAACCCTCTTCTCATACACACCAACAACCATGTCAAACATTCATTCACTACAATCAATTATCATCTATCCACACACACACACACACACAACACACACATCCCTCACAAGCACACACACAAGGACACTGAAACAAGTCAACTTCCTCATCACTACCAACCCCACCTCACCCTCTCACCCTCTGCTCTCTCTCTCTCCCTCCATCCCTCCCTCACTCTCTGACTCCCTCCCATCACACACACACACACACACACACACCTCAGTTCAACACCTGTAACCCAGCATACATGCATGCAGGAACCAAATGTAGGAAATCTATCTTAATCCATGTAACCCACATTCATTGATTCATACATCGACTCATTCATTCAATGCTTCCATTCAACTATCTCAAATCAACTCACCTCACCTCACCTCAACTCAACTCACTTCACGCACTACGGCTGTGGTGTCATGTCGGTGGGTGTGACCACGTGTCCTACTAAAACTCACAAAATTCCACTATAAATAACAACACAATCTGCTCCTCCTATATGTGATCACTGACACACGAGTTGACAATAAAACAAAATCATGCAAATCTTCACTGTAAGTTATTACACTACTCTCATCCAACACCATATGCCGACTGACCGGCATTCTCATTTCAGATCCTTTCACTTCTACTCCTTGTGTCCTTGGAATGCCAGTTCGGAGGTGAGTACCCTCACTCCTTCACACTCAATCCCACGTCCACACACACACACACACACACACAAGTAATAGGCGAACACACAAATCATATTCAAATACATACATGTCTTTACTTTGTCAAGTGTTACCCTGCCTGTTTACCAACCAGCCACATACCATCTACTGGATACTGCAGGCACGCACTTGTCCCTCTCTTTCATCACATGATCGCTGTCTCATGCATACTCTCCTGTCTCATCTCGTCTAGTCTTCCCTTGCATTGTCTTGTATTCTTCACCTTTCAGCTATTGCCGGTCCTGTTCCAGACCCAATGCCAGCACCAGCACCAGCACCAGCACAAGCCTCACGTGGTGGTTGCTGTCCTGCTGCATGCCCTCAGTGCCCTAAATGCTGTGGATGTCGTCGATGTCAAGGAGGCAGATGCCCCGGAGGCTGTTGCAACAACTGTCCAAAACAACAACAATAATTACATCACATTATTATTTTAATTACAAAATATATCACTCTTCTCATCATCATCATCATGTCAATGTGAAGACACACCATCTCTAGTTTCAAATATCTGTCTCTGTCTCTGTCTCTATAACAAATACACTTGCTTCATTGTAAAAAAACCCTTCAGTCTTTCTCCTTCAAACACTAGCCTATAGTCCAATTCGAAGTAAGCAACAGGGTGGTTGGCTGGCTGCCTGCCTGCTGGCTGGCTGGCTAGCTGACTAACTGTCTCCACTGACTGACTGACTGACTGACTGGCTACTCGGCTGCTTCACTCTCTCCCTCTCTCTCCTCAGCCAGCCAGCCAGCCAGCCATCCGTCGCTCACTCACTCACTCACCTTTTCACCTGACACACACACACACACACACACACACACACATAAAACATCATCCTCTTACATAAACTGAAACCACATTCACACAGCAAATCAATCATTCTCCGCATACACAATATAATATCCATAGGAAAAAATCTATAAATCAAACATCACAAACAACAACTCACACCACCATCAAACATCCACAAACATACCATACCATAACTTGACATAAACACAACAAAACACAACATAAAAAACATAACATTCCGGCACTAACACACCATACCACATCACATAACATAACATCACAGAATTCATCTCATCTCATGTATCACTCATTGCACTGTGCACTGCACACTGCACCGCACTGCACTGCATCGCATCACATC